>PVKP010045874.1:0-15904 GCA_004027715.1 Plecturocebus donacophilus | reverse complement strand
ATATTGGTTGGCTGCTTATTTGTTATTTTCATCCCCTATTCCTTCCTGTCTCCATTGTTAAACACAATTATTGGCATAAAGGAGGTTTTTAATCCCCATTTTTAGACTGTATTCTAGCCTGGGCAATAAAACAAGAATCCCATTCTCTCTCCCTCTTTCTCTTCCTCTTTCTTTCTCTCTTTCATTCTTTTTTTTCTTTGCTGTTTCTTTCTCCTTTTCTCTTTTTCTAAAATCTCTCCCTCTTTCTTTCTCTTTCATTCCTTTTTTCTTTCTTTTGCTGTTTCTTTTTCTCCTTTTCTCTCTTTTTCTAAAATCTCTTCCTCTTTCTTTTTCTTTTTTTCTTTCTTTCTCCTTTCCTCTCTTTTTCTAAGATCTCTTCCTCTTTTTCTTTTTTTCTTTCTTTTGCTGTTTCTTTCTTTCTCCTTTTCTCTCTTTTTCTAAAATCTCTTCCTCTTTCTTTCTCTCTTTAATAAAAAAAAAAAAAAAAAAAAAGTGGCTTAAATAAGATAGTTTATTTCTTGTTCACATCAAAGTTCTAGCCGGTGTGGTTACTCTGCTGTATGTCAGCAGGGTCCCAGGTTTAATCTAGCTTGCTTTTGTACCAGCACTAACTAGAACCTATGACTGCATGGTACAGTGATATACATCAAGCCTGTATTCCACCCAGCATGGAGAAAGAAGTAGAAGGAGAAAAGGGCTTTTTTCTTCTCCACAGCTCTAAACTTAGTCATATAATCATTTTTAGCTACAAGAGAGGCTGAGTAACATTGTTTTTATTCTGGTAGCTAGGAACCTGTTAAACAGATGTTATTACTAGAAAAAAGGCAAGAATGAATATTAGAGGACAACTAGCAGTCTCTGTCCCTCAAATTTCCCTTGACTCTTAAGTTCTCATAGTAGGCAGAATAACCTTCCCTACTCCTCCATCCCACGATGTCCACTTTCTAATCCCAGAACCTGTGACTATGTTAGTTTACACGGCAAAGGGGAATTAAGGTTGTCAATAGAATAAAGTTTGCTAATCAGCTGATCTTAAGACAGCTATCCAGGATTATCCAGGGGGTCCCAATATAATCATAAGTATCCTTAGAAGTGGAAGAGAAAGGCAGAAGATCAAAGTGAAGTGAGAACGATTTGACCCACTATTAATGGCTTTGAAGATGAAGAAAGGATCCATGAACGAAGGAGTGTAAGTGGCCTCTAAAAACCAGAAAAGGCAAGAAAACAGATCCTCCCCTTGAGGTTCCAGAAAGGACCACAGCCCTACTTACACACTGATTTTAGTATGGCGAGTCTTGTATCAGATTTCTAATTTCCAGAACTGAAAAAAACTATTTAAATATACTATTTGTGGCCAGGCACAGTGGCTCATGCCTGTAATCCCAGCACTGGGAAGCCGAGGTAGGTGGATCACGAGGTCAAGGGATGGAGGCCATCCTGGTCAACATGGTGAAACCCCACCTCTACTAAAATACAAAAATTAGCTGGGCGTGGTGGCACACGCCTGTAGTAGCAGCTATTTGAGAGGCTGAGGCTGGAGAATTGCTTGAACCCAGGAGGTGGAGATTGCAGTGAGCCGAGATTGTGCCACTGCACTCCAGCCTGGCACCTGGTGACAGAGCAAGACTCTATCTCAAAAAAAAATTGTGTTTTTCAAAAGCAGCTAAGTTTGTGGTCATTTGTTATAGCAGCAATAGGTAATGAATACAGATTTTGTGTTGGAAATGGGGTGCTACTGTAATAAATACCAAAAAATGTGGATGTGGCTTTGGAATTAGGCAATAAGAGGCTAAAATAATTTTGACGAGCATGATAGAAAAAAACCTAGATTGCTCTGAATAGATTGTTAGTAGAAATGTTCATGTTAATGACTCTGCTAGTGAGGACTCAGGAAAAGTGAGGAGCATGGTAGAAAAACCATGTCATTTTGGAGAATACATCAGTCATGAACAGACTATTGGTAGAAATATAGATGTTTAAGGTGCTGCTGGTGAGGCATAGAAAAAAATGAGAAATGTTAATGGAAAATTGAGGAAAGAGTACTTTTGTTATAAAGTGACAGAAAGCTAGTGAAATTGTGCCCTGTAGTTATGTAAACAATGAAATCGGACATTAGCTGAGGGTATTTATAACCAAAGTACTGAAGATACAGCCTGATTATTATTGTTATTATTTCTTCCTCTTCTTCTTCTTCCTCCTTCCTTCTCCTTCCTTCTTCCTTCCCCTTCCCTTCCCCCCCGCTCCTCCTCCTCCTCCTTCTGAGTCTTCTGAGTCCTGCTCTGTTGCCCTGGAGTGCAGTGGCATCTTGGTTCACTGCAACCTCAGAATGCAGTGGCATGATCTTGGTTCACTGCAATCTCCACCTCCTGGGTTCAGGCAATTCTCCTGCCTCAGCCTCCTGAGTAGCTGGGATTACAGGCATGTATCACCACACTTGGCTAATTTTTGTATTTTTAGTAGAGATGACGTTTCACCATGTTGGTCAGGCTGGTCTTGAACTCCTGACCCTGTGATCCATCTGCCCGGGCCTCCCAAAGTGCTGGGATTACAGGCATGAACCACCATGTCTGGCCCTGATTTCTTTTTTGCTGATTATAGTAAAATGCTAGAAGAGACAGATTGAGAGAAGAATTGTGAAATGAAAAGGAAATACGACTTGATGATCTCAGAAATTCCCTGCCTAAAAAGACTGCAAAAGATGCTAAAATTGAGATTCACTGTCAGAATAGAAATAGCCAAGGGTATGGCTATAAAAAGTTTGCTAATACCACAAAAAGATCAGAAGGTTAGAGTGTTCAGCTACAAAACAAGCTTTAAGGACATTTAGTATGTGATGTATAGATGACCTCAGTGATCTCAGCAGAGCCAAATACAGAGATATGACTATCTGAGAGGGGCCTCTTTTCTAATGAATTCCTATAACATATTTAAGAGACCCACAAAGTTTAGGAAAAGTTTATATCATCAGAAACACTGTCATCTTTGACCAAAAAGAACAGATAGAGTATAAAAGAAGGCTGATACTCAAAATTCTACAGGCAGATAACAAGCTAATAAAATGACTCCTCTGCAAACATATGCTACCTTTTATTTGTTTATTTTAAGAAATAATGGCCCAGAGAGTGGAGCTAAGAGCTAGAAGGTAAAACCTTGAACAAAAGGGCATTATTCCCAGACCTTGAAAACAAATGAGTTTGGAGAGATTTTGACATTTCTTGGAATCAGTGATACCTTTCATTGTCTCTCTTGTAAAGCGCAAATGTCCGTAACTGTTGCCCTATGCTTGTCCTGCCACTGTATTTTTGGAGAGGTAACTTGGTTCTTAAATTTCACAGGTATACAGATAGAGAGAAACTGTGCCTTGGGACGGATTATACCCAGAGCCTCATTCATACCTGGTTTAGCACATGAGATTTTTTGATCTGACGGGATTTTTTGATTTTGAGTTGATAGTGTAAAGGGATAAAACTTTCAGAGACCTTGCGATGAAGTTAATGTATTTCATACTTGGGATGGATATGTATCTTCAGGAGCCAGAGGGTGGATTATGGTATACAGCCAGATTCTACAGGCAGGTAGCATGCTAATAAAATGACTGATAATGTTCACCTTTTAATACCCACAACCTGTGAAATATGTTAAATAGCATATTAATTTCTTATGGCTGCTCTAACAACTTTCAATTTAGTGGCTTAGAGCATCTCAAATTTATTATCTTACATTTCCGAAAGAAGTTTGAAGTGGGTTTCACTGGGCTAAAATCAAGGTGTTGGCAGGGCTGTGTTACTATTCTATAAGCTCAAGGAGAGAATCTGTTTCTTTGCCTTTTCCTGCTTCTATAGACCACCTGTATTCCTTGGCTGGGATTCCTTCTTCCATGTATTAGTATGTTTTCATGCTGCTGATAAAGACATACCCAAGACTGGGAAGAAAAAGAGGTTTAATTGGACTTAACAATTCTACATGGCTCAGGAGGCCTCAGAATCATGGCAGGAGGTAAAAGGCACGTCTTACATGGTGGCAGCAACAGAAAAATGAGGAGGAAGCAAAAGCGTAAACCCTTGATAAACCCATCAGATCTCATGAGACTATTCACTATCACAAGAATATCACAGGAAAGACCGGCCACCATGATTCAATTACCTCTCCCTGGGTCGCTCCCACAACACATGGGAATTCTGGAAGATAAAATTCAAGTTAAGATTTCAGTGGGACAGGGCCAAACCATATCATTCCACATTCAAAGACAGAAGTGTAGCCTCTTCAAATCTCTCTCTGACTCCCAATAACTCTCCTGTCTTCCTCTTGCACCTATAAGGGATTACACTGGGCCCAGCCGGATAATCCAGGATAATATACCCATTTCAACATCATTAACTTAGTCATATCCACGACATTCCTCTGGCTATGTAAAGTAAGATATTCACAGGTTCCAGGGAGGAGAATCTGGACTTTTTGGGGACTATTATTCTATCTACTACTTTCATTTTGCCTAACTTCTAAGTACATTACCACAAAATTATCAAGAAAATCCTATTATTTTTCTACTCTCTCTTGAGCCCATTACAATCAGGTTTTTGCCCCAGTATTTTACTGAAACCATTATTGTCAAACCTATAAATGGCCTCCACATAGCCAAATCCAATAGGAAATTCCCAGTTTTCATCTAACTCAAAACTTATTATCAGCTTCTGACCCAGCTGAGTCCTCCCTCCTTCTAAAAACAATTTCATGCTTGATTCTTCAGAATTCTTTTCAATCTATGTTCTTTTTCCAGGTGATCTCATCCAATTTCCTGGCTGTAAATACCATTTATATGCCAACAATTCCCAAGTTATATATGCAGCCAGTGTCTCCCCTCTGAATTCCAGACCTGTGTGTCTAACTTCCTTTTCAATATCATCATCACTATGTGGATAACTAACAGGCATATCAAAACCTAAGAATTGATTTTCAGCACCCACCTGCTCCTCCTCTTGTATACTTTATATCAGTAAGTGGTTCCATCATTCACACAGCTACTCAGGCAAAAAACTTTGGAATCATCCTCGATTCTTCCTTTTTTCTGTACTTTATCCAATCCAGCAAAAAATATGGATTTCAAAATATATTCTGGAGGCCATTATCCTAAGCAAATTAATGTAAGAAAAGAAAACCAGGCCGGGCGCGGTGGCTCACGCCTGTAATCCCAGCACTTTGGGAGGCCGAGGCGGGCAGATCAAGAGGTCAAGAGATCAAGATCATCCTGGCCAACATGGTGAAACCCCGTCTCTACTAAAAATACAAAAAAATTAGCTAGGCGTGGTGGTGCGCGCCTGTATTCCCAGCTACTCAGGAGGCTGAGGCAGGAGAATTGCTTGAACCCAGGAGGCGGAGGTTCCAGTGAGCTGAGGTTGTGCTACTGCACTCCAGACTGGCGCCTGGTGGTGGAGTGAGACTGTCTCAAAAAAAAAAACAAAAAACAAAAAACCAAATACCTCATGTTCTCATACATGGAAGCTAAACACTGAATACACATAAAGATGAGGACACAGACACTTGAGACTATTAGATGAGGAAGGGAGGTAGGCATGGGCTCAAAAGCCAACTATTGGGTATTGTGCTCACTACCTGGATGATGGGACCATTTGTACCCTAAACCTCAGTGTCATACAATATACTCATGTAAAAAACCTGCACATGTACCCCTTAATGTATAATAAAACTCAAAATTATAAAGAAAACTAAATCCGTATTTTCCTACTTCTTGTCATCACCAATGTTATTAATCTGGTCCATGCCATAAACTCTCACTTAGATTACTGCAAAATCTCTTTAACTGGTCCTCCTCTCTAGATACCTGCCATCTCCTTCCCTCCCCTGGTGTATTCTTCAGACACTAGACAGGGTGATTCTTTTAAAAGGATTAAGCATGCTTCTGTATCACGTCCTTTGTGCTCATTCCCTCTAAGTAGAATGCTGGTCTCTAATTACTACCCAAGTTATCTCCCTTACTTCACTTAGATCTCTGCTCAAATGTCACCTTCTCAGAGACCTTCTCTGATCACTCTACCTCTCTATCTAAAACAGTACTCCCATCACTTTCTATCCCCCTACTGTGTTCTAGTTTTCATTTAGTTCACTTATAGCTACCTGAAAGTATCTTTATATATATTTAAAATCTGTACTTCCCACTTAAATATAAGCTCCATGATGGCAAATTTGTTTTTATCTTCTATTATTTACCTAATTCACAGAATGGTACTTATCACGTAACACAGGCTTGATACACTGAGTGACTGAATACTTTCTCTTTTATTCATTATTTTGATTTGCCACTATGTATGTGTCTGGACAATTTTAATTCCTAAGAGTACAGAAATGAATGACAATCTCCACTTTTCAGAGCTCTTGATCTAGAAGAGACATATATGTACACAAATAAGTTTAGTTCAGAACATAATTTGTATAGAAGAGGCAGTAGAGAGGATTATTTTTAAAAATGGAGAAAGTTCAACTGGAACAGGATTTAAAAGAATGAGTAACATCACACAGATGTAAATAGAGTGTGAGATGGGGTAGCTATTCCAAGTCAAGAGTATAGTGCATGTACAGGCAAAAAGGCATGAAACAGCAGGTTTTATTTGGGAAACTATAATTAGTTTGGATTATTGGAATACTGGTATGATGGGTAAGGTGATAAGGATGATGTATGCAGGAAGAACCCCAAATATTAAGAGACTTATATGCCATGCTAAGTGGTATAAATTTTCTTCAGTAGCTGAAGGGGAAGCTCTGAAAATTTTTCAGATGGGATTAGGTTTTCACCCTGGCCATTTCATTCACAGTTTAGATATGCCATTATAAGTAAGAAATTCAGCTTAAAATAGTCCAGATAAGAGCATGAAGTAGCAATAGTTGGGGGAAAAATAAAAGTATGCATGCGGCTATCATAATTCTATGAAAAAAAATTTTAAGATCATACAACTTTTGACTTTGCTTCTACGTTTCAAAAGGAAATCTGTCATATACATCTGGGTTCCCAAGTAGACATTCCTATTGGGAAAAGAACATACTGATCAGGCAAATCAAGTCATCCACTGGGATTGCTACTTATTTTTTATTTTTACCATTCCAATTATTTGTGAGTTGCTAATGTAGTCAGTTTTTCACAGACTAATTGCTCCTGGAAAAAATGGTAACACTGATTTCTGAACATGCAGAGTTGATAAAGACCCCTGGTAACATTTCCAGCATATAGAGATCCTGCAAAGTCTTTAACACATAGCTTTACTAACTATGTGGGATGTTGTTAATCACAAACTTTTTATACTACTGGATGAAAATTTAATTGAATTCATTAGAAATTTCCAAAAACTATGTTTCACAACCATAGCCAGTACATAATACATATCCTTTTATTTTTAAATAGAATAGATTTATATCCAGTAGCATTCTTGTTGAAAACAATAATGTATTTCTATTCATTAAAATGTATTTATCAATAACATACATAATAAAGTAAAACAGCATGAATATAAACTAGTCAATTATCTCTATTACCTGTGTTATGATTTGCCTTTACTTTATGGGTACAGTGTTTTAAATAATTATTAAATGCAGAAATATGATATTCACAGGAGATTCTAAAAATGATTCCATTTGATAGTTACTGTTACACTCATTGGAATTTTCTTTGCAATCTGGATCCAACATCAGGAGATAAACTGGCCCTTTTCTGGGTGTTCTGTAACATAGTTTCAGAATATCCTTTTACTGCGGTATTCATAGACTTATAGATTTTGATAAGGCTAAACTCATAGTTTAAATTCTCAAATGCTACGTGTATCAATCTCAACAAAACTGAGTACTGTTCTATGTAAGGCCTCATGCTACTAATAATTTATGACCTTCACTCCTTGCTGTTGGTAAGACGTGTGTAAGAAGCACTATCATAATCAGCTGTATAAATGGTCAAAATTTAATAATTTTATTTTATACGGGAAGCATTTGGAACCCATATAACACCCTAGGGGTAGTTTATCAATATATTTTGGGCTGAAGAGGAAAGTTGCAGAGTAATTATTAAAAATTCTTTAAATTTATTTTATTTAAAAAAGTAAATAAAATACTCTTGCCAAAAAAAACCACCAAAAAACAAAAACAAAAAACAAACAAAAAAACAAACAAACAAAATACTCTAAAATGCAAATTGTCCTTCCAAGATCCACAGTTTTTGTTTTATTGAAAATAATAACCTAAGCAAATGCAGGATGCCCTGCAGCTACCCTAGTATACTCTAGTATACTGTTTCCAAGTATTATCTCACTAAAATAAGAATCATCATCATACGTTATGATAATCATCATCATCATAAATAATGATTACACAAGTGGTAAGTGTCATAACTGACAGAAAATCGTCACAGTTAAAATTCAGGCAAAAACCCATCACTGTAAAAATTGCTTAAATTGCTGAATTGATGGGGATGAAAAACTGTGAGAAAACCAAATTAGTATCTAAAAAGTAGCTATGGGCCGGGCATGGTGGCTCACGCCTGTAATCCAAGCACTTTGGAGGCCAAGGCGGGCGGATCACCTGAGGTTGGGAGTTCAAGACCAGCCTGACCAACATGGTGAAACCCTGTCTTATAAAAATAAAAATAAAAATAATAAAAATGAAAAGTAGCTATGAAAAACATCAGGAGTTAAAGTAACTGTTGTTGAAAGAGTTATGTCTAAAAATGATAGCGTCAAACATGCCGAAGGCCATTTTTGTTCTTGGAACCATAATAATAAGCTTCATGAGAGCAGAAACAGCATATTTCTTATGATTATCCACTATTGTACACAGAGCATAGCAAGACCTTGAAACACAGGTAAGAAATATTTATGTAAAACCAGGTAATATGAAACATAGTATGCTTGTATAATCTTACTTTTTCCTTTCAAAATTTTAGAATGGGCATATGATGAAAAACGATTGAGGAAGTATCTAATTAAGTCTCTAACAAAACATTTCTTTGTTGAATACCTAAATTGAGAATTGTGAGAGTACAGGTAATACTTTAGTTTGAGGACACCCTTTTTCTCCTATAAACTAGTGTCCTAACCTCCAGTTAGATAACATTTCATCCTTCCGTAATTTCTTAAGAATGTTCCTCACAGTCTTATCTTACCTTGTATTATAATTATTATATATACTATCCATGTGTATGTCTTTGTCCCTTTTAGACTGACAATTCTTAACTGTAGTGCTGATACTCATTTGTATTTTTACTAGAACCCAGTGCCAAGACAAAAAATAAAAAAAAGATTCAGTAACGTCTAGTTTTAACACCCCATGTTCTCACTCATAAGTGGGAGTTGAACAATGAGAACACATGGACACAGGGAGGGGAACATCACACACCGGGACCTGTTGGGGGCTGGGAGGAATAGCATTAGGAGAAATACTTAATGTTGATGATGGGTTGATAGGTGCAGCAAACCACCATGACATTTGTATACCTATGTAACAAATCAGCATGTTCTGCACATGTATCCTGGAATTTAAAGTATAATAATAATAATAACAACAAAACCTCTCAAGACATGCAAGAGATATGGATCCTTGTCAATGTACACTTCTTAGCAGTTTTTCAATTAGGATACACATCTAAAATTATTTGAAGAGTCGTACACTCATACCTGTTTCTGCTCCCATGACTGATGAATACTCTGGATATAAAAATGTTTATTTTCTGTAGACATCCCAGAAATAATGTTGTATTCCTATAACCATCTGGTCTTCAACAAAGTTGATGAAAACAAGCAATGGGGAAAGGATTCCCTATTCAATGAACGGTGCTGTGGTAACTGGCTAACCACGTGCAGACCGAAGCTGGACCCCGTCCTTACACCATATACAAAAATCAACTCAAGATGGATTAAAGACTTAAATAAAACCTAAAACTATAAAAATCCTAGAAGGTAACCTAACACCATCCTGGACATAGGCCCTGGCAAAGATGTCATGATGATGACACCAAAAGTAACTGCAAGAAAAGCAAAAATTGACAAATGGAACCTAACAAACAAAAGAGTTTCTGCACAGCAAAATAAACTATCAACAGAGTAAACAGACGACCTCCCAAAATACTGGGAGACAATATTTGCAAACTATGCATCTGACAAAGTTCTAATATCCAGAATCTTTAAAAAAATTTTTTTTGCGATGGGGTTTTGCTCTTGTTGCCCAGGCTGAAGTGCAATGGTGTGATCTTGGCTCACTGCAACCTCCGCCTCCCAGGTTCAAGTGATTCTTCTGCCTCAGCCTCCTGAATAGCTGGGACTACAGGTGCAGGCCACCATGCCCAGCTAATTTTTTGTATTTTTAGAGAGACAAGGTTTTACCACGTTGGCCAGGCTGATCTCGAATTCCTGACCTCAGGTGATCTGCCAGCCTTGACCTCCCAAAGTGCTAGGATTACAGGTGTGAGTCACCATGCCTGACCTAATATGAAGAATCTATAAGGAACTTAAAATAAATTAACAAGCAAAAAACAACCCCAGTAAAAAGTGGGCAAAGAACATGAAGAAACATTTTTCAAAAGAAGACATACATGTGGCCGACAAGTATATGGAAAAAAGCTCAACATCACTAATTGTTTGAAAAATGCAAATCAAAACCACAATGAGATAGCATCTCACACAAGTCAGAATGGCTATTACTAAAATGTCAAAAAATAGCAGATAGTGGCAAGGCTGCAAAAAAAAGGGAATGCTTATACACTGCCGGTGGGAATGCAAATTAGTTCAGTCATTGTGAAAAGCAGTGTGGTGATTTCTTAAAGAACTTAAAACAGAAGTACCATTCAACTCAGCAATCCCGTTATTGGGTATACACCCTGAAGGAATGCAAATCACTCTATCATGAAGACATGCACGTGTATGTTCACTGCAGCACTATTCACAAAGACATGAAATCAACCTAAATGCCCATCAAAGGTAGACTGGATAAAGAAAATGTGGTACCTATATACCATGGAATACTATGCAGCCATAAAAAACAACAAGATTATGTCTTTTGCAGCAATATGGATGGAGGTAGAGGCCATAATCCTAAACTAATACAGGAACAGAAAACCAAATACCACATGCTCTTACTTATAAGTGGGAGCTGAACTTTGAGTACACATGAATACAAAGAAGGGCACAACAGACACTGGGGCCCACTTGAAGCCATGACAGGTAGGAGGAGGGAGAGGACTGAGAAACTACCTATTGGGTATTCTGCTTATTACCTGGGTGATGAAGTAATCTGTATATCAAACCCCTGTGATATGCAATTTACCTATTTAACAAACCTGCACATGTACCCCTGAAGCTAAAAGTTTAAAAAACTTAACATTCTAACCTTTAAATTTTTTAAATGAGAGAATATTTGCATAATTCTAATGTACAGTCTTATAATAAAAAGCTGATTGAGGAGAAAACCTCTATAAACCAATCCCAAGAAATATTAATATTAACACGGGGTTCTTACCTGTATTGATATGTATATAAAATCAGAAGTTTCCTAAAACAAGAAAAAAAGAGCTTCTTCAAATACTTACCAGAAGTGGTATTATTTGTAAAGTATTTTTGATGGATGGGTTTTTGCAAATGTTTTCTTGAACATCTGAAATAATTATACCACAATACCAAAATAATGTAGTTACATATATTGAAATAGAAGAATGACTAAAGAATCAAATATTAAATTCTGATGTATCAAAATATTCAAAACTGAATAACAGCCTTTTTTCCTATCACCCCCAGAAATAGTCTTTATGCTTCTATTAGATCCAAAAATGAAAGTAATTTGATTAGAAACAATTACATAAATCTTATGTTGATAAAAGAGAATTCCTTGTACTTTATTTTGTAACAATCTTCATTCAAATGTTATGTTTTGTTTTTCCTTTTTCTTTTTTTAATTAAAAAAAAGTTAATTTCATCCTTGGAGCCACTCTGTAAAAATGAGATGTTTATTTAGTTATTGAGGCATTAAAAAATTGAGTAATTTTGGTTGCCTTTTTAATTTTTAGATTTTTGTCTATATAATAGCAAGCATCTGAGCAAAAGAAAAATAATTCAGGCAGAATCTTTTACATGAAGCATTTAAATATGTAGAAGTATTAAACAAAAATTTAAAAAATTCTCCAATTATTGACTTAAAATTTTAAATCTTTATTTGCATAATTTTACATCTTAAACTCATAGCTTTAGTTCCCTGTTGCTTTCATAATTTAGCTCCCTATTTTTTATTAATATATTAAAATTTGGTTCTAATTTAAAAATACAGAGTATTTAAAACATATATGCATATTTTAATTAATAATTATAAAGCTACTGCCTGTGTAACCACCTAGATTAAGAAATTTGAACGTTATCACTACCTTAGAAGCTTTCTTTCCCTTCCTGCCTCCACAATACCCTACGGATTTCATTCCCTTCCCTCACCCAAAAAGGTAATCAACCCACTATACTGCTTTGTTTGTCATTTTAGCACATATTATTTTGCAAGGATGCAAAACAGTATTTAGTTTTGCCTGTTTTTAGACTTCCCATAAATAGAATTGTATTATCTTTATTCTCCTGTGATTTACATTGTTTTTGCCCAAAATTATATATTTTCAGATTCATCAATCAACATGTGTGTAGCTGTAGTCTGTTTATTTTCTTTATGTTTTCTCTCTTGCTGTTTCAGTTTGGAAAATTTCTATTCACCTATGTTCAAATTCACTGATTCCTCAGCGGTCTAATAATGAACACATATATAACACTTTCCATTTCTGTTATAGTACTTTTCTTTCTCACATATCTGTCTCTTATAGTTTTCATCTCTCTGCTGAAATTCTCCATCTGTTCACGCATGTTATCTGTCTCTCTCATGTTATTCATCTTTCCCACTATAACCTTTAACATATTAGTCATAGCTATTTAAATTACCTGTCTGATAGTTCTAACATCTTTATCATCTTTGTATCTCACTGATTGCTGTGTCCCTTGATGGTGTTTTTTTTTCTCTTACTCTTTTTGTATGTCTCATAATTTTTGACTGAATGCTGGATATGACTTTTGGAATACTGGGAATGGAAGTAGATAGTATTTGTGTCTGGAAATGAGTATATCCACTTCTGCTAGGTCATTGGACTGTATGTGTATATATAGTATGTATGTATAGATGTTTAAAAACTTTGTAGGGGGAATTTGAGGGGCTTTTCTTTTTGAGACAGGTTCTCACTCTGTTGCGCAAGCTGGAGTGCAGGGCATGAACACGGCTCACTGCTGCCTTGACCTCCCTGGGCTCAGGTTATCCTCCCACCTCAGCCTCTGGAGTACCTGGGACCATGGACATGTGCCACCATGTCTGGCTAATTTTTTTTTTTTTTTTGGAATTTTTTGTAGAGACAGGGTTTCACTATGTTGCTTAGCTGGTCTCAAATCCCTGGGCTCAAGCAATCTGCCTGCCTCAGCCTCCCTGTGTTTGGGTTTTGTTGTTGATGTAGCCAACTACAGTACATTACTAACTAAAAGTTCCTGTTCTGTCCTCATATTTTGGCCTTCCTGCATGTGGGCACAGTAGACGGGATCTCTCTCTATGCTCTTGCCCGTCTCCCAGTAGCAGATTTCTGTTATTTGTTACTTAGTACTTGGTGGTCTGGTAGTGGGCAAGTAGGGTAATTTTTCTCTTGTCCTGGTCCAGGCTCAATCTTAAGCAGACCCTATGTGCCCTCCCTTTCTCCTGCTCCTCCTTCCCATGACAGTTAACTTTGCCTTGTATCTTTGGCAGGTTTTGTGCAAGAGAATTTTAGACCCCTCCTCCAACAGTAGGATACCTCTAATGGTTTTGGTCCAGAAATGTTTCTTACCCCTCTCTTGGGGTAGAGGCTTTTTTCCTTTACTTTTTCCCTATGCCCACTAACTCTTCACCTGTGCCTTGAGAGCAATTAACAAGGTATGCCTCCTCTGTCCCAGATGGTCTTTATTCTGCAGGGGGAAAGGTTCTGGGGGGGTACTCCATGCCTTTCCTACAGCAGTGGCTGCTGCCCTTTGTTAGGCCTGCACTACTGAGGAAGCATTTCTCTTGTCTCCTGCTCTGCCTCCTATTTTTCTCATGAACATTCAGTGTAGATCCATGAAGAAGAATCTGAGTAGGTGTGAAGTTTCCTTGTGCCTATGGCTCCCAGAGGTTCTATATCCTCACTGTAGTCCACATTCATCTTTTAGCAATTTGTTGAAAATTTAAACAGAATTTCTAATATCAACTTATAGGGAACTTGACACCTCTCTCTCTCACATTCTCCCATGGGTGAGGAAATATTCACGACCTGTCTCTCTTTAGATGTTTCTCTGTTTCCTTGGATGCTAGACTACTTGGTTGTAATGTGACCTCAGCTCTGTAATTGGCTCAAGGAAAGTTATACTTTTGTCATTTATCTTTTATTGTTCTTAGAAAAGGATTGATACATTCTGGCCTTCTACATTTTAGGCAGAAATAGAATCCACACACACAAAACACAGACATATAATATGTGTGTGGTTCTGAACCATAGGTGATTTTTGCCACCCAGGAGAAATCTGGTAATGTCTGGGAGCACTTGATTGCCATGATAGGGAAGTGTTATGGCATCTAGTGAGTAGACGCCAGAAATGCTGCTGAACACGTTACAATGTACGAGACAGTTCCCCACAATACATAAAGAATTATCCAGCTCAAAATGTCAATGGTGCTGAGGGGGAGAAACCCTGATAGATACATAAAACATTTCTATCACTGTTCGCATCTAAATATTTAAAAATTCCTATTATGATATTTTTTTCTTCAGAACCATGTTTTATTTAGAAATATGTTTCTTAATAATTATCTTTTGGTTAGATTTTAGGTAAATTGCATTGCAGTTAGAGGATGTGGTCTGTGTGACTCCGATCTTTGAAATGTGTTAAGGTTTGTTTTATGGTCTTATATATGGTTCTTTTTATAAAAGTTGTATGTGTACTTACAAAGAATGTGCCCCTTTGATCAGGTTTATCATATTCAATTTTTATACATCTATTTGATTTTAAAAACCTATTTGTTCTATCAATTACTGACAATGGCATGTGAAAATCACCCACCGCGGTTAAAAATATTTTATATATTTTGAGGCTATGTTCTTAAGTGCATATAAAAATTTCATGTATTTCTTCTGAATTAAAACTTTGCTCATGATAAAGTGCTCTTTTTTTATGTCTAATAATCCTTTCTACTTAAAAGTGAATCAACCCAGCTTTCCTTTGGTTAGAACTTGCTTGGCATATCTTTTCCATCTTTTTTTGCTTTCAGTTTTTTAATATTCTTATGTTTTAAATGTATTGTTTATAAACAGAATCTATTTTCAATGTAAAGTTCCATTTAACAACCTCTTTTAATTGTAGTGGCTATTACATTTACAGTTATTGTAAATATATTTGTACATATAATTTTACAGTATTCTATGTTTATTTTTCTTTCCTCTGTTGCTTCATTTCTGATTGATTTGTCAGTTTTTTTATTCATTTTTTTATTTATTTTTTATTTTTTTTTTAGAATAAAAAGAATAAAAGAGAGAAAGAAAGAGGAAGAGATTTTAGAAAAAGAGAGAAAAGGAGAAACAGCAAAAGGAAGAAAAGAAAGAATGAAAGAGAGAAAGAAAGAGGAAGAGATTTTAGAAAAGGAGAGAGAAACAGCAAAAGAAAGAAAAAAAAAAAGAATGAAAGAGAGAAAGAAAGAGGAAGAGAAAGAGGGAGAGAGAATGGGATTCTTGTTTTATTGCCCAGGCTAGAATACAGTCTAAAAATGGGTATTAAAAACCTCTTTTATGCCAATAATTGTGTTTAACAATGGAGACAGGAAGGAATAGGGGATGAAAATAACAAAT
>PVKP010045873.1:0-15903 GCA_004027715.1 Plecturocebus donacophilus | reverse complement strand
AAAACTCATAATTTTTTTTTTAGAGGAAGTCTTACTCTTGTCGCCCAGGCTGGAGTGCAATGGCACCATCTAGGCTCACTGCAACCGCCGCCTCCCAGGTTCAAGAGATTCTCCCGCCTCAGCCACCCGAGTAGCTGGGATTAGAGGCACCTGCCACCACGCCTGTCTAAGTGTTGCATTTTCAGTAGAGAAGGGGTTTCACCATGTTGGCCAGGCTAGTCTCGAACTCCTGACCTTAGGTGATCCGTCTGACTCAGCCTCCCAAAGTGCTGGGATTACAGGGGTGAGCAACTATGCCCGGCCATTTAAAAAAATCTCATAATGTTTTAGAAAGCTGACAGATTTGTTTTGGGCCACATTCAAAGCCAATCTGGGAGTAATAACAAGGTTTTGGACTACAACAGGGGGCAGAACCTAATGCTGAACCCCAGAATGAGGCGAAACTGCATCCCTCTTCCCTCCGTGGAGCTAGGGCCGTCCCCGTAACACTCAGGGCGAGGTGGGGCGTAGCAGTTCAGAACACACACTTTTTGCAGGTGGGCCAGCTCCCCAGAGAAAAGGAAGAAGAGGGCCAGGTTACACACATCTTGTTTCTCCTTCCGCATTCATCAATCAGATCAGCAGGGGCATGGAGAGAGACCAAGAGTTCTGCGCCAGCGGGGTTCTCTGCTCACGGAAGGAAGCATCAGGAGTGGGGAAGATGTGTCCTCAGCAAAGACAAATGAGCCACAAGACGGGAAGATTTGGATTCCTGAGCTACCACTTGGAAGACAGCTGCCCTGGACAGCCACCAAGCATGCGGCAGACTTAGTGTGAGCAAAAGATAGACTTTTCAGTGTTTAGCCATGGAGATCTTGCAGTTTGCTTGTTGCTGTAGCACAGCGTAGACCACCACCATGCTTTCTGTTTTCTCTCTCACACTTCATCCTCTAGTCTCCCTGCAGCTTCCCTACCCTAGCCAGTTGCAAACTCGATTTTTCAACTTTCTCCATCAAAACAAATCTGAAAACTCCCTTTCAATTTTTTTCTTTTTTTTTTGAGGCTGTATGGTCTCACTCTGTCACCCAGGCTGAAGTGCAGTGGCACGATCTCAGCTCACTGCAACCTTTACCTCCCAGGTTCAAGCAATTCTTGTGCTTCAGTCTCCTGAGTAACTGGGATTACAGGCATGTGCCCCATGCCCGGCTTATTTTATTTTTAGTAGAGACGGGATTTCACCATGTTGGCCAGGCTAGTCTTAAACTCCTGACCTCAAATAATCTGCCCGCTTTGGCCTCCCAAAGTGCTGGAATTACAGGCGTGAGCCACCACGCCCGGCCCCTTTCCAGTTTTTTATGTTGACTGATGTAAAGACTTTTTACTTCTGTGAATGACAGGGAATATGATAGAGGAGGCAGTAATGGGAGACTGGTAATGAGGACCATCCTCCCTTGGAAGCCGAATCATAAATGCCCATATTTACTGACAGGCAAATTTCAAATCTTCTCAGAAACTTTGAAGGCTAACTTCAGTCTGCTGCTATCTTAGCCTGGATCCCAGAACAGAGAAAGGATATTAGTGGAAAAACTAGTGAAAGACTAATAAGGTCTAGAATTTCATTAATAATAACATGCCAATGTTCATGTCTTCGTTTTGACAAATGTATCATGATTATGTAAGATGTTAACATTAAAGAAAACAGGGGAAGAGTGTTCAGGAACTCTCTGTGATATATTTGCAACTTTTCTGTAAATCTAAAATGATTCCAAAATATAAAGTTCATTCAGAAAAAAGAGCTGGGCATGATGGCTCACACCTGTAATCCCAGCACTTTGGGAGAGCAAGACAGGTGGATCACCTGAGGTCAGGAGTTCGAGACCAGCCTGGCCAACATGGTGAAACCCCATCTGTTTAAAAAAAAAAAAAAAGAAAGCATACTCGGAAGCCTGAGGTGGGAGGATCACTTTAGCCTGGGAGGTTGAGGCTGCAGTGAGCCGTGAGCATGTCACTGCGCTCCAGCCTGTGAGCAAGACTGTCTCAAAAAAAAAAAAAAGCAGTGAAAAGCTAAAAAGAGCATGGGGGTTGAAGGGATGGGACCCAGGCATAAGTCTGCATGCAAGTGGACCGGAAGCCAGAAAGATGAGCTCGGCATATGTGCTTGTTTTCCCTGTGGGCATTTACTGATTTCAAAGCCTCCAAAGCAGCAGCTAAGAGGATGAACTGGGAGTCTAGGGCCCTTGTGGGGTGGGGAATGGAATCTGGCGTAGTTTTGATCCCATAAGGTTGGGACCCCAAAGGGGTGTTCAAACCAGGCCACCGTGGACTTCCACCCAGCTGTCTGTCATTTAGGTGTTCCAGGAAACTTCAAGCTTTGAACTTGAATTAAAAGTGGCTCTTGTCTGGCAGAACCTTCCCCATTCCTACCCTCGGGTACCTTAAAGATATCAGTGAAAAATCCTTTCTGGAGGAAAATAGCATCAGCCTAAGTGAATCATTTTTACAAATAGTCTTTTCAAATACCATCTAGTATATAATCAAAGATAACCAAATCTATGAGAAGACTCAATAAGCAAGAATATGCAGAGACAGAGGACAACAAAACAGACCCGTGGGGATTCCATATGTTGTAAATCGCAGGCTCAGCCTTAATACAACTACTCTTACTGTGCTCAGGAGGTAAAAGTCAAGCTTGACATTTTGGACAGTGAACTGGAAAGTATAAAAAGTGACAGCAGATTAACAAAAAGAACAACATAAGAATTCTAGGACTGTGCTGGAAGTGGTGGCACACAGGTTGCAATGAGCTGGGATCGCACCATTGCACTCCAGCCTGGGTGACAGAGCAAGACTCTATCTGAAAAAATAAAATAGGCTGGGCGCAGAGGCTCACGTCTGTAATCCCAGCACTTTGGGAGGCCAAGGCGGGTGAATCAGGAGGTCAGGAGTTTGAGACCAGCCTGGCCAACATGGTAAAACCCCGTCTCTACTAAAGATACAAAAAATTAGCTAGGCGAGGTGGCAGGCACCTGTAATTCCAGCTACTCAGGAGGCTGAGGCAGGAGAATCACTTGAACCTGAGAGGTGGAGGCTGCAGTGAGCCGAGATTGTGCCACTGCACTCCAGCTTGGCAATAGTGTGAGACTCTGTCTCAAAATAAATAAAATTAAATCAAATAAATAAATAAAAATAAGAGAAATAGCTAACAAAAGCCACAAACAATAGGAAAAGTTATCAGAAATCTCAGAAAACCCCCAAAACCCCAGTACGGTAATTTCCTTTGCCACTGAAGTAAACAGAGCCGAGCCTGCCCTTTCTCCACCTGCTTCCGACTTGCCCTCTTGCTGCATGCCTGGGCACCAGCCCACTGCTCCTCTTGAAATTATTTCTGGTTTCCTATGGTGTCTGGGCTGAATGCCAAACGCCATGACAATGCACACCTGTAGCCTGAAGCAGATTCTCTCTGCCACCTCTTCAAGGATCATTAGCATTCTCTTTTTTTCCAGAGCGTGCCTGATAGAACTCACTTCTCCATGTCTGGATAGACCTGAAGGCATTCATTCCTCTGGCCTCGAGCTCATCTTCCTGTTCCCTCTGCAGCTGCTCTGAATGCACCTTGACCGAGCCTTGGCTGGATGAGGCGAATCCTGCTCTGGGGTTCCAGCCACATCTGGGCCAACTCTGCTCTCTCCGCACCTGCCCTGTCCTGGGATGCAGCCTCTCCCAGCACTCCTGCTTCAAGCTCTCATTCACCCAAACATCTCTCTCTGCTTATCTTTTCTTCTAATTTGCTTGCCCAAATATCCTCTAGGCTAAAGGACAGGTATGTATAAAATTTTAACAAATAATTACTAGATCATGTCCCAGAAAGTTTGCACCAATAGCATTCCTTCCAACTGTGTTTATTTCTCCACATCCTTGACAGCACTGGATGTCAACAGACTTAAACATTTTTGTCTTAATAGGTGACAAGGGACGTCGCCTCTCTTTTTTTTCTTTTTTGAGACGGAGTCTTACTCTGTTGCCCAGGCTGGAATGCAGTGGTGCGGTCTCAGCTCACTGCAACCTCAAGCGATTCTCCTGCCTCAGCCTCCCGAGTAGCTGGGACTATAGGCACCTGCCACCACACCCGACTAGTTTTTGTATTTTTAGTAGAGGCAGGGTTTCTCCATGTTGGTCAGGCTGGTCTCTAACTTCTGACCTCAGGTGATCTGCCTGCCTCAGCCTCCCGAAGTGCTGGGATTACCAGCATGAACCACTGCACCCAGGCTTCTCTCTCTCTCTCTCTTTTTTTTCCATAACAGGTAGCTAGTTGTAATTGTCACCATACTTTATTTTGACAGAGGGGCTTGCTCTGATGCCCAGGCTGGAGTATAGTGGCACGATCATGGCTCACTGCAGCCTTTATCTCCTGAGCTCAAGCGATCCTCCCACCTCAGCCTCCTGAGTAGCTGAGTCTACTTGCACATGGATCAATTTTTTTTTTTTTTTTAAGTAAAGATGAGTTCTCACTATGTTGCCAAGGCTGGTCTTGAACTCCTGGGCTCAAGAGATCTTCCTGCCTCAGCCTCCCAAAGTGCTACAATTACAGGTGTGAGCAACTGCACCTGACCAGTCCCCACATTAAAAAAATTCCTCTCCTTCCACTTAAATGTCAACTTTCTAAAAAATTAAGACCGTATACATGAGTACTATTTCTGTTCTTTCAATTCTGTTCTATTTGTCTAGCTGTCGATTACCTCTTTAGTACTAAACTTTATTAAGTAATTAATTTTTTTGTGTGAGACAGGGTCTTGCTGTGTCACCTGGGCTTAAGTGCAGAGGTGCCACCATGGCTCACTGCAGCCTCGACTTCCTGGGTTCAAGCAATTCTGCTTCAGCCTCCTGAGCATCTGGGACTACAGATGAGAACCACTACACCCAGCTACTTTTTGCATTATTTGTAGAGACAGGGTTTTGCCATGTTGCCTAGGCTGGTCTTGAACTCCTGGGCTCAAGCGATCTACCTGCCTCAGCCTCTTGGAGTCCTGGGACTACAGGCTCAGTATTAAACTTTAAACATTGTTTTCATATTTGAAATGTTTTATCTCTGATGAGCTCATGCCACCTTATATCCCATCTCCCCTGGTCCCATAACTTTTTTTTTCCTAGAACTTTCCTATTATTGACCAATGTTTATTTTTCTTGATGAATTGTGGTAGCATTTAATAAATTCCCTCTGAAAATTCTTCTTATATTTTAATTGGAATTGCATTGGGTATAAAGATTATTTCAGAATGAATTAATATAATTACACGATTGAACTGTTCTTTCCCTAGCCATTTGAGGTACATTTTGTCTTTTATGTCCTTCACTAGAATTTTAAAGTTTTTCCCCCCCAAATATCAGTAGGTCTTTTATTTTTCCTATAACGTTTATAACTTGGTATTTAATCTTACTCTTGATATTTTAGTTTGGATTTTTTCTTTATACTTTATTTTTGTTCATAGGAAAGTCATACAGTTTTAGTATCAATTGTATACTCTCTGCCATCTGAATTTTTTTCATTATTTCAACTAGCTTTTCAGTCAATTTTCTTGGGTTTCTAGGTATACCTGGGCATCACCTGTGCTGCCTCCTTCTTTTTATTTATTTATTTATTTTTTGAGACTGAATCTCTTACTGTCACCTGGGCTGGAGTGCAATGGTTTGATCTCGGCTCACTGCAACCTCTGCCTCCTGGGTTCACACAATTCTCCTGCCTCAGCCTCCTGAGTAGCTGGGATTATAGGCACACACCACGACACTCGGCTAATTTTTTGTATTTTTAGTAGAATGGGGTTTCACTATGTTGGCTAGACTGGTCTCGAACTCCTGACCTCATGATCTGCCCTCCTCAGCCTCCCAAAGTGCTGGGATACAGGCATGAGCCACCAAGCCCAGCCCTTCTTTCTAATATCTATGTCTATTGTTTCTTTTTCTCATCTACTGATATTGGCCGACATTCAGAGTGATAGTAAATCATTCATATTGGTAGGCACTTTGAGGCTTGATTAGATTCATACACATTTAGGGATTCATACACATAGGATATGTCCTCTTGATCAACTGATCGCTTATCATTATGAAATAGCCCCCTTTATCCCTGGTAATATTCCTTGTTTTGAGGTCTACTTTGCCCTATATTAATGTAGTCACTCCAGCTTTATTAATTAGTGTAAATCTTTTTTTCATTCATTTTCTTTTAGCATATCTGTGTCTTTATTTTTCAAGTGAGTTTATTCCAGAAAGCACATTAAGTCTTGCTTTTTAATATAGTCTAACAATCCTTGCCTTTTAATTGGAAGATTTAGACCACTGATTTTTTTCTTTTGTTTTTGTTTTGTTTTGTTCTTAGTGATGGGGTCTCACTCTAATGCCCAGGATGGAGTACAGTGGCATGATCATGGCTTATTGCAGCCTCCATCTCCAGGGCTCAAGCAATCCTCCACCTCAGCCTCCTGAGTAGCTGGCACCACAGATAAACGCCACCACACCTGGCTAATTTTGTTTATTATTTTTTTAGAGATGAGATCTCATGATATTCCCCAGGATGGTCTGGAACTCCTGATCTCAGGTGATTCTCCTGCCTTGGCCTCCTGAAATGCTGGAATTACAGGCGTGAGCCACTAGACCTGGCCTAGAGCATTTACTTTTAATGAAAACAACTGTTTTTGTTTTGTTTTGTTTTGTTTTTTGACACAGTCTTGCTCTGTCGCCCAGACTGAAATGCAGTGGCATGATCTCCAATCACTGCAACCTCCACCTTCCAGTTCAAGCAATTCTTTTGCCTCAGCCTCCCAAGCAGCTGGAACTACAGACATGTGCCACCACATCCGACTAATTTTTGTGTTTTTAGTAGAGATGGGTTTTCACCATGTTGGCCAGGCTGGTCTCAAATTCCTGCCTTCAAGTGATCCGCCTGCCTTCGCCTCCCAAAGTGCTGGGATTACGGGAGTGAGCCATTGTGCCCTGCCTAATTTTTTATCCTGTTAATAGATTGTCTTACTTGGGGTTTTCGTAATAGCTTTTCAAATATTAAACAATGTAATTTCCAAGTATTAAATCATTTTAAGAACATTCTATTTATTCATGGTGTGTTATTCTTTTGATGTTCTGATGAATTTGTTAGCTAATACAGTTTTTAGGATTTTTGCACCAATATTTATAAATGCAATTGATTTGCAGGTTTTTTTTTTTTGGCCTTTTTTGACAGGTTTTGGTATCAATGCTATTATAAAAAGAACTTTGAAGATTTCTTTCTATTTCTATGTTCTAGAAGAAATAAGTTTTGTTCCTTAAATGTTTGGTGAAGTTCTCCTGAAGAACTAGCAGGACCTAGTGCTTTTTGAAGGAGTGGTTGACAGCTCTACTTTATTAATATTGATCTATTAATATTTTACCTTTCTTTTGAGGTAGTTTTGGTAAATTTTAATAATAATAAGGTTTCTGAACTAATGAAAGCCTCTGACCTCAGTGATGGCATCAAGATTACAACACCCCAGTAATACAGTATGTACTTTTTTGTGTTTGCCTTTTTTCATTCAGTCTGTCTGTCTATCTATCTATCACCTATTTTTTTAGATGGAGTCTTATTCTGTCACCCAGGCTGAAGTGCAATGGCGTGATCTCAGCTCACTGCAACCTCCACCTCCCAGGTTCAAGTGATTCTTGTGCCTCAGCCTCCCAAGTAGCTGGGATTACAGGTGCCTGCCACCACAGCTGGCTGACTTTTTTTTTTTTTTTTTTTTTTTTGAGATGGAGTCTCGCTCTTTCACCCAGGCTGGAGTGCAATGGTGTGATCTTAGCTCACTAAAACCTCCACTTACCGGGCTCAAGCAATTCTCCTGCCTCAGCCTCCTGAGTGGCTGAGATTACAGGTGCCTGCCACCACACCTAGCTAATTTTTTGTATTTTTAGTAGAGACGGGGTTTCAGCAGGTTGGCCAGGCTGGTTTAAAACTCCTGACCTCAGGTGATCCACCTGCCTCAGCCTCCCAAAATGCTGAGATTACAGGTGTAAATCACTGCACGCGGGCCAGTCAATCTATTTTGATGTTCATCCATGCTATTGCATGGTAGGGGTAGTCTTTGAGTAGTAGTTTGTTTCTTTTTATTGGCGAGTAAATATACCATTGTATGGATATACCACATGTGAACAGTGGAGCACTTGAAGGGAGCACCCTAGCCCCTTTGGCTCCTTCTGCCACATGAGGACACAGCGTTCATCCCTTTATGCCTGTCTTTCTCTTCCACCGTGTGAGGATACATTTCTAAGGCTATCAGTGAGGAACAGGCCCTCACCAGACACTGCACCTGCTGGCCCCTTGATTTTGGACTTTCTAGCCTCTACAACTGTAGGCAATAAATTACTATTACTTATAAATTACTAAAGTATTTTGTTTAGTAGCAGGAACTGACTAAGACAGGTTTTAATTTGCATTTCCCTGATGACAAATGATGTTGGATATGAGCTTTCTCATATGCTTATTGGTTATTTGTATATCTTCTTTTGTGAAGTACATGTTCATATCTTTGCCTGTTTTTTGGTTGGGGCGTTAGTCTTTTTTCTTTTTTTTTTTTTTGCCCAGCCTGGAGAGCAGTGGCACAGTCATGGCTCACTGTAACTTCTGCTTCCCAGGCTCAAGTGATCCTCCTACTTCAGTCTCCTGAGCAGCTGGGACTACAGGCACAAGCCAACATGCCTGGCTAGTTTTTGTAATTTTAGTAGAGACTGGGTTTTGGCATGTTGCTCAGGCTGGTCTTGAACTCCTGGGCTCAAGTCATCCACCTGCCTTGAACTCTCAAAGTGTTGAGATTACAGGTGTGAGCCACTGCACCTGATCCTATTTTCTTAATAGTGTTTTTTTTTTGTTTTTTTGTGGGTTTTTTTTGAGATGGAGTCTCACTGTCACCCAGGCTGGAGTGCAGTGGTGTGATCTTGGCTCATGGAACCTCCCTCTCCCAGGTTCAAGCAATTCTCCTGCCTCAGCCTCCCGAGTAGCTTGGACTACAGACACGTGCCACCACGCCCGGCTAATTTTTGTATTTTTAGTAGAGACAGGATTTCACCATGTCAGCCAGGATGGTCTCAATCTCCTGCCTTGTGATCTGCCTACCTCGGCCTCCCAAAGTGCTGGGATTACAGGCATGAGCCAGTAATAGTGAGCCCGGCCAATAGTGTTTTTTGATGAGCAGAAGTTTTAAATTTTGATGAGGTCCATTTATTAATTGTTTTTAGGGTCCATGTCTTTTTTTCTTTTTTTAGAGATGAAGCCTCTTTTTGTCACCCAAGCTGAAGTGCAGTGGACCGATCATAGTTCAATGTAGCCTTGAACTCCTGGGCTCAAGCAATCCTCCTGCCTCAGCCTCCTGAGTATGTGGGATATTGGCTTATGCCACCATGCTTGGCTTTTTTTGTATCCTTTCTAAAAAATCTTTGCATATCTCAAGATTTAAAAGATACCCTCCTGTTTTCTTCTAGTATCTTTATCAATTTGCTTTATGTTTAGGCCTATGATCTCTCTTAAATTGTGTTTTGAATACAGTGTGAGGTAGGGATTGGGTCCCTTCACACACATAAATATCTATCTACTTGTTCTAAGAGCACTTCCTGGTGCTCTTGTCCAAAATCATTTGACTCCATATCAGATGGTTCTCATTATCTCTCCAACACTAAGCATTGCAGCTAAAAATGTGTCTCATGTGGTCTCAGACCAGTGGCATCACATCACCTGGGAGCTTGTTAGAAATTCAGAATCTGGCACTACCCCAGCCTTACACAACCCCCTAGTGAGTCTCAGGCACATTACATTTTGAGGAGCAATGGTGTGGATAATTTTTGAGGAATGAGGGGAAACATCATCATGACATTTGCTGCCTCTCACAGCTCCCCCATGCACAGCCTGCGGGGCCTGCCAACCCATTTTCCCTGGTGGCTGTGCAGGGCTAGATTTACTTCCAGATTTAACCTTTGGGTCCACCTCTCCTGACAGGTGCTGCGTTGTTCTTTGCTGCTGGGATTGAGGGAAGGGGGTCCCTCACTCACCCACTCTTCACCTTCTAATACCCACAACCACCTGCTCACTCACCCCGCAGTTCCTATGCTCTCCACCATACACATCCTTCCACCCCAACCTCAGTTTTCTCAGTTGCAGAACCAAAATAATAATGGTCTCGATATCAGGGGCTACAGTGAGGAAGTGATCTGAGGAGTACCTGGGCTTGGGGACAGCACAATGGAAGTCAGTTATGGTCATGGCCATTTCAGAGCTCTTTCTCCAGTAAAGCCCTGGATGCTGGTCGCCTTTGCCATGCACCCCACCCCCACGCAGCAGGGCAGAATGGAGTCCCCCTTCTCTCCAGCCTGACTTCTCCTCCCTTGCTCCGAGCCCCCAGGGCAGCGTGCACCGATAAATCTTTCCCAGCGCGTTGCATTGTTACAGCAAGTGGCCTTCGCATCCGACCCAGCCCCCCGCCCCGGCTCGGGAGATCCTCAAACCTAGGATCTCTGCCTTGGTCGTCTTTGGAGCCCCGGCCCCTGGCACAGCGCCTGGCACCTGAAGGGTGCTCAATAAATGTTTGCAAAATCGAATTATCTGTTGAGCAGGTGCCCACTCCGCCATTCGCGGAGGGTGGGTCGTGCGGGCGGAAGGAAAGGCTGGTTGTGTGCCAGGGAAGGGGGGGACAGGCTAGGGGCTCGGGGAGCGGGAGAGTGGGAGGGGTACGAGCCCCGCCCGGGGGCGGCCGTGCCCGTCGCGGAGGGCCGCCTCCGCTCCTCCCCCAGCCGCGCCTCCTCCGGCTCCGCCACCCCCGCCCGGCGCGGCAGCCGCAGGGAGGGGCCTAGGAAGGCGGAGCCAGCGGCGGCCCAGGCTCGGGGCACCCGCGCGGCTCCCGGTCGCGGAGCGCACAACCCGGCGCGACGAGGTAGGAGGCGGCGCGGGGAGCGGACGAGGGAGCTGGGCGCCGCGGCGGGAGGGCCAGGAGGCCGGACGGAGACCCTCCCCTCGAGCTCCCCGGCAGCCTCGCGGCCCACCGAGCCCCCCGCAAGGGTCTCAGCCCCGCCCCTCGGCCCGTGCCCCTCTCCTCCCGCGCCCGCCCCCCTCGCGCCCCAGCTCCGCGCGGCTCCGCGTCCTCCGGGACCGCCCTCCGAGGTCCCCCGGGGTCGCCGCTCCTGCGCCCACCGCGCTCCCTGTTCGTCCCACAGGTTCCTTCGGAGAGCGAGCGGGAGTCGGTGCGCGGCCGCCTGCGGGGAGCAGCCGAGGGTGAGTCCAGAGTGGCGGGGCGGGGCAGGGGCTGGAGGGCCCGGGGCGGTTCTTACGCCTCTTAGTGGCACCGAGGCTCGGCGCCGCGGGCTGGCTCCATGTTTGCGGAATGAATCAATCATGACTCTCCTTCTCCCCTTTCGAAGGAGGACTTTTTGAGGTGGTCCACGTGCTGCAGACCACCTTCGGGGGACTGCTCAGATAGGGGTCCCCCCTCCCTCATAGTGGAAGCCCGGCTCCCAGGTCTCCCCATCCTCTCTGCACCCCAGTCTGGAGGCGCCCTTTGGGTTGGGTCTTGGGGGGTCGGGGGTGGGGCATGTAGGCCCAACCAGGTAGCTGTGGAAGGTGGGTCCCAGCGGGAGATTTGAGCCAGGCCTCTTACAAGGTTACAGTGGAGGGGCGCGCTGCGGAGGACAGCAGACACTGTCAGGCAGGGTCACTTGGCACCTCCAAGGCCAGCCTGGAAGAGCGCCCTGGAATATGGATTTTGACCCACCACTGACTGAACCCCTCCACGCGCCTGTTTCTTCATTAGCAAAATGGGAAAGCAGTCATTTCTCAGGACTTTGTGCAGACAAAAAATGTGTCATAGAAATTACCCCACACAATGCTTGGCACATTGAGGACTCAGCACATCTGAGCCTTATTTCCTTCCTCTGAAAAACGCGAGCAGAGGAGTTATTTGTTCCCATCCTCTCTGTCCACCCTGGTCTCAGAGAACGCAGTGGATGTGTAGTCACTGTTGAATAAATATGCTTGATGGAGCTTCAATACCCATCCTGCCCCCTTTCTCCCAGAATCTGCAGGGAGAGGTCGGGCCGTGTGGACCGACACCAGCATGCCTGTGCTGTCGGAGGACTCTGGTAAGTACCTCCCTGGGGCTGGACCTGCCACAGCCCTGAAGACAGCCTGTCTGGCAGCCTCCAGGCCCTGGCAGTGAGAGCCAGGGGAGAGGATGTCCTCACGGCAGGACCAAAGTGTTGTTTGAGGCTCCACTCGGGCTTCTGGGGGCAGGGAGCACCCGCGGCGTTTGCTATCCTTTGTTTTTCTCACACTCTCCCCAGGTTTGCATGAAACCCTGGCCCTGCTGACCTCCCAGCTCAGACCTGATTCCAACCACAAGGAAGAGATGGGCTTCCTGAGGGATGTTTTCAGCGAAAAAAGCCTCAGTTACTTAATGAAGGTGAAGTCCCACGTCATCCTGCCGGGAAGGGTGTCTGGAGGTCTTTCTAGCTGTCTGTGGCCGTTTGAGGTCATCCTACTCATCTCCCTGCCCCAGGAAGGCCTTCACTTGCCCACTACACAGGACTTTCTCTTATGGTGCCCCATCAGTGGCCCAGTCTGCCGCCCCAAGTGTCCCCACAGCCGTGGGTGGGATGTGTGGTGTCCAGGGTGCATCTGAAATAGTCTGTTTTTGCAGATTCACGAGAAGCTTCGCTATTACGAAAGGCAAAGTCCAACCCCAGTTCTGCACAGCGCCGTGGCCCTCGCTGAGGATGTAAGCCTCGGGTTTTTCCTTGCAGCGTCCACCCCGCTCCCCACCCTGTAGGGCTCCTTCATCTTGCCTCGTTGGCTTAGCCTGGGGACACCGGGAATCAGGAGCCCAAAGGTGAAGAGGTGTTTTCTTCCCTTGTCCTCCTCCAATTCCTCTTCCTCTCTCTGGGTTACTCCCCCCCACCACCCCACTGAAAGGCAGGGAGGAACCTGTGAGCCTTGGACTGGGCTGGGAGACACTGTGACATGGGGCTGCCCACTCACTGTGTGTTCTTGAGAAAGTCTGTTTCCTCCGCTGTAAATTAGAGCATTGGATTGGCTCAGCAGTTCCCAAACTTCCCTGAGGACTGGCGATTTGAATAGGTCAATAAGACATTGTATCTGTGCTTTTCTGAAGTCAAGGGACCTATAGCGTGTCCCTGCCTAATGGCTCAGACTTCTCACTTTATATAGGAATACTTCTTAATTTCTTGTGGACCTAGTCATCTGTGTTGCATGGCTGGGGAAAAGCCATTCTGGTTGATTACTAAGATCAGTTCCTGAATAATCTCATCTAACCCCAAGAGATGGCCTGGGGAGGTATGGGTGCAGCCTGTGGGTGCAGAGGCCTGGGCACTTCTCCACTATGGAATGTGATTAGAGGCACGTTTGATTGCCCGGCTTCCAGGCTCAGCTGCTGCCTGTCCCACCAGCTCTGTGATGTTAAGCAGGCCACTCAACTTCTCTGAGCTCCCATTTCCTCATTTGTAAAATAGTATCTGAGAGCCAGGTAAGCCCAGGTTCAAATCCTAGCTGTGCTGTATACAAACTCTGTGACTTTGGGCAAGATGCTTAATCCCTTTGAGTCTCAGGATTCTCATCTGTAAAATGGCAAAGTAACAAGACCCTCTGCCTTGAGTTGATTGCAAGGGTTCAGTGAGAAGGTCCACATAAAGCAGAAAGCATACAGGGCTTAAGACGGTGGCTCCTCAGAGGATGGCCCCGTAGAGCTGCTCCTGACCCATATCGTGATGTTCCTGGGAGCATCGTCCTGGGGTGACTGAGGGTCTGGTGTGCCCCTGGGGGCCGCAGCTGGGTGGGCCCTTGAATCTGTGGTCCAAAGAGGAAGGACCCAGCAGATGTGGGACAGGGGCACCCCCAGCCATCGGCAGCACCTGTCTTGTTCTCTGCAGGTGATGGAGGAGCTGCAGGCCGCCTCTGTGCACGGTGATGAGAGGGAGCTGCTCCAGCTGCTGTCCACTCCGCACCTGAGGGTAGTCACGCAGAGCCTCACCCACCCATGCCTCTATGTCTCCTGGGATGGGGGCGGAGGGAGCTCTCGTCCTGAGGCTGTGGAGCCGAGACATCTGAGGGAGCGCTCCTCAGTGCCCGTGTCTGGGCAGTTGTCTCTGGCATGACGTCCGCCACCCTCCAGACCACCGCCCAACCGAGGCTTGCTGACCCTGTGAGTGGCGGGCCAGCCCTCCTTTTCTCTTGCTTTCCTGGCAGGCTGTGCTCATGGTACATGACACGGTTGCCCAGAAGAATTTTGACCCCGTTCTCCCACCTCTGCCTGATAATATCGATGAGGATTTTGATGAGGAATCGGTAAAGATTGTCCGCTTGGTGAAGAACAAGGAACCCCTGGTAGGTGCTGCCCACCTCTCTCTAACCCGTTCTTCCCCTGCCTCTCACCCCCACCCAGAACAGTGGGACAGGACCCTCCCGAAGTCTTCAAAGTGAGTGATGGCAGCTTTGCCAGGCCTGCTGCTTGTCTCTATGTCGCCTCTGTGCAGGGCGCCCCTTCCTCTGGGTGGATACAGCCCCCCTCAACTGTGGCCAGTTCCCTTTGTCAGTAAATAACCTGCGCAATTGTACAAGGTGACCCCGATCACCCTTTAAGCCAGAAATGGACCAACTACAGCCCAAGGGTCAAACCCAGCCCACGGCTTACTTTTTAAAATAAAGCTTTTTTGGAGCACACCCAGGCCCATTCACTTACAGATTGGTTGTGGCTGCCTTTACAGTGCGATGACAGAGTTGAGTCATAGTGACAGAGACCGTGTGGCCAGCCTAAAATATTTACCTGTGGCCCCTTACAGAAAACATGTGACAATGCTTGCTCTGACTATTGAGGAAGCACAGGGCATTCCTCTCCCCGGCAGACAGATTGCTCTCACTTTGGTCCTGGTCCAGCATTGATGTACCCAGCAAAAGGACAGCATTGGTTATGAGATGGACGGTAGTGGTGGAAGCCCAGAGAATTGAGATTGGCTCCAGAGGATCCCACAGCTGGCATTCTCTATTTCCAGCTTTCCCCAAATGACCTCTAACGAGCCTCTTCTGCAAATAGATGAGGATCTGTCCTCTGCCTCTATTTCCTCACCTGTAAAATTGAGCAGCCATTTATTTAGCAGACACATCGTGAACTCTCCTCTCCAGGTTCTGTATTGGGTGTATTGGTTCAGAGCTGAATAAATGATGGATAGAGATGCTGGGAAGTTCTCAGGTCTGGGGGGCTAGAAGTCCTGGCCTCTCTTTCCAGCAATAATTATCAAATAGATGTACAAATAAAAAGTACTTCAAATAGATGGCACAGATGACGTTAAGAGAAATGTGCAGATATGTTTGCAATTCCAGTTGCTCATAAGTGGTTAACATTTGTTGAGTGCTTACTGTGTACTAAGTGCCTTGCATGGAATCCTTGTAACAACCGTGTGAGTTAAATGCTATCCCACACTTCAGAGGAAACAGGCTTGGAGAGGATAAGAGATGTCCTTGCTAAGGCCACATGCTCATTGTAAATGGTAGAGCTGTGCTCACACCCGGGGCTGTCCAGCCCTAGAGCTTAGCACTTAAGCTTTCTGCTGTCCTGCCGCAGTCCGGCCTCTGCAGTGCAGGAAATTGAGGGCTTGTTAGTGCCTCTCTCATCCTAAGTGTCATCTCTGCTGTGCTTCATGGGCTGAGTCCTGGTCTTGAAGCTCTGGCTTGGGTGCATAATTGGTTTCCCTCAGCAACAGCAGAAGGCCCGGTAACCCTGTGATTGGGTAGAGGCGGGGTGCGAATAAGCTGGCACATGTCATCCTCATTATTAAATATCTTTGCAAGTGGTAGGAACTGTGATATGACAGATGTGATGGAGAACATACTGGATTTGGCATCACAAAAAGCCT
>PVKP010045872.1:0-15925 GCA_004027715.1 Plecturocebus donacophilus | reverse complement strand
ATGGTGGTGAAAGGATCAATGCAACAAGAAGAGCTAACGATCCTAAATATATACGCACCCATTACAGGAGCACCCAGATACATAGGGCAAGTTCTTAATGACTTACAAAGAGACTTAGACTCCCACACAATAATAGTGGGAGACTTTAACATTACACTGTCAATATTAGACAGATCAACGAGATAGAAAATTAACAAGGGTATCCAGGACTTGAACTCAGACCTGGAACAAGTAAACTTAACAAATATTTACAGAACTCTCCTCCCCAAATCCACAAAACATACATTTTTCTCAGTATCACATTACACCTATTTTAAAAGTGACCACATAATTGGAAGTAAGTCACTCCTCAGCAATTGCGTAGCATTTCACAGGTTTAAATAAAATATTGGTTGGCTGCTTGTTTGTTATTTTCATCCCCTATTCCTTCCTGTCTCCATTGTTAAGCACAATTATTGGCATAAAAGAGGTTTTTAATATCCATTTCTAGACTGCATTCTAGCCTGGGCAGTGGAGCAAGAATCCCATTCTCTCTCCCTCTTTCTCTTCCTCTTTCTTTCTCTTTCTTTTTTTCTTTCTTTTCCTATTTCTTTCTTCTTTTCTCTCTTTTCCTTTCTTTCAACAAATAAAAAAAAAAATTAAAAAAAATAATAAAATAAAATAAAATAAAAAGAAACATCACATTCCCTTTTTTTTGTTGTTTTGGCACTTAGTAAGTTTAACATAAAATTGATCCCAAAAGTCTTTACTTTGATTGCTGCTTTAAAAACCAGCTTTCTGTCCTAGTCATAAGTAAATAAATAACTAGTTGAAGTTGGATTTTACTGCTACAAGTTGATTGTTATGACCTGCCTTATCTGGGGGGTAGCTAAATCTTGTGTAAATTACATTCTTTTCTTTATTTGGTTTCATTTAGTTGCATAATGCTGTTAAATAGTTGAACAGACATTAGTGTTTCCTGTTACACTTGTACCACAATGTGCTCAAAAGAAAAATGTTGGGCAGTGTGACTTTAGACCCGTTTTTGGGATCTAGTTGGGAGAGCATATGTGTCCAGAATGTTTTTTTTTTTTTTAATTTTTAGAGCTTTCTCTGAGGTTATATTGTTACTCATGGGTGTTTTCCATGAGCCTCCACTTCACCTAGGATATTGATTTCCATTCACTTTGGTTCCCCATCTTTTCATCACCCCTTATTCACCTTGACACATTTCTGTAACTTCATAAACCACAGCCTTTTCAGTTTCTCACCAGAATATTATTATCCATTCCTCTAGGATGAGTTCCACGCCCACCAACTCCAGTCTTTATTAATCCTTCCTTTTCTAGCCTAGCCCCCAGGGTTCTGTCTGTTTTCTGATAACAGAGAGTACTTTCTCTGTCATCCCTGTGTCCCAATTTGTACTTGACTGAAACATTCTTAGTTGCCCTATATATTGTGCCTCAGCCACCTTGTATGCTGTCTTTTCAGGACACACCGTGTTTTCTCAGCTGTTAATATTTCTTTTGTTTCTGTCACATAACAGGAACTTAGCAGTTAATTAAGTGTTTCTATTAAATAGCCAGTTATCTAGTTTTCTGCTTTTAATTTTTCTCAAAGTAATCTTGGTGATTTTTAAGCATTTTGTTTGTTTATTGGTTTGTTTTTTATAGATGTAAAAAAAGATTGGTCTGACCATGCTCTCTGGTGGGAAAAGAAGAGAACTTGGCTTCTGAAAACACATTGGACCTTGGATAAGTATGGTATTCAGGCAGATGCTAAGCTTCAGTTTACCCCTCAGCACAAACTGCTCCGCCTGCAGCTTCCCAACATGAAGTATGTAAAGGTGAAAGTGAATTTCTCTGATAGAGTCTTCAAAGCTGTTTCTGACATCTGTAAGACTTTTAGTAAGTATTACATAAATTCTTCTTAAAATACAAGTTATGTGATGTACTTATGACTGATGACTGACATAGCTTATCCCAAGGGATGGGGCATGGGATGAACTATCTACATGTATATTTATGTGTGTAAAATTTATACTTCATTAAAATCTTTATATTAAGATAAATGTTGGGTTAATGTGGAATAGGAAGAATCTAGTGAGATTCTTTCCTCACTAGAATTGTATCTGATATTTATTATTTAATACTTTATTTTTATGGGGAGGGTAAGGAACCAGGCACTGTTTTCAGAGGAACATAGATGGCTTTGCAGCATTTCCTTCACATAAGTCACTATTTGATTTTAATGATTCAGGCAGATTGTGTCACTTCCTCCATTGAAGGCCTGACACAGTTCCTAAGGAAATGACTATGAGTGTTGTCTTCCTTCACCAGGCTGCAATTTGAATATCCCTGTAGTAATTCTATTTATGCATTCTGAAATGAGATGTAGATTACTTTGGCTGACCCAGTTATGTCATATGACAGGAAGTATTCAACCATCTGAGAAAATATGAATTACTGTCACTGCCCCGAGTGCAGAACTCTTGTATTTTTTCCTATTTGAGAAATTCTTGGTTAAAGATAATGTTTAAGGACTTTTGATATTTTAATTCCAAATAAAGAACTACAGTTTTTTATTCACGTTATGTGTTTAAGTTATACTAGTAATTTATGAATGTATTCTGTCGTAAAAGAATCAATGAATATAGACATACATAGTGAGCTCTCCCTTCCCCTAAGTAATCATTCTTGACAGTTTGGTGATTTTCTATGCATTAATTTATCCATACATACTGGATTTTTTTATAAACAGGAATATTTATATGTACTTTTTAAACTCGGTAAATGTCTTAGATTTTTCTGTGTGTTATATATTCTTTTAAACTGTAATTCACAGTATAGACATACTAATAATTTACATCTAGTCACTTCTTGGCCTTTTGGCTAAGATCGAGTGTAATTTATAACCACATTTCCCTGTTAATGATCATTTAGGTTGCTTCACTCTTAGAGCAAATGCTGCAGCATTTTCAAATGTTTTAAATATTACTGAAAACATTTGAAAATATTTTAGTTGGGCTAGCGCCAGGGTACCCAATCTTCCTTGCTGGTGTCAGCACCCACACTCACGGCTGGAGCCTTTGGGCAAATGCTGTTCCTGTCCAACGTCTCAAGCACGGGCCTGGGGACAGTATGGAGGTGCTGGGACTGCCTACCTCTTAACCCAGAGCCTTGCCTGCTACTTATGCTTGTAGGCTTGCAGCTTGGAGGAGTCTGAATCCTCACCAATTTCTTGTGTTTAGTTTGGGCTGTAGCTTGCCTTAAACCAATACCAACTTTTTTCTGTCTTTCAAGAATCACTCATCATTTTTTTACCCTCTTAACTGTATTTTTTCCTGTCTCCTAGCAATGTTATGGATGTTTGTCTTCCCTCTTTTCCTACAATTTGTAAATATCTTTTGTTGCCATTTCAGGGGATATGGGATATAGGAGGGGAGATACAGGTAGATTCACATTGCCATTTGATCTGATGTCCTTGGAATTTTTTTTTATGTGAAACAGGGTTTTTTTTAAATTAAAATAGAGTGAAGTACAGAGAAAACCAAAATCCCATCATGTAGAATTAATAATTATTGATATTTTGTCATTTTGCCAAACTCGAAATCAAAGTAATACTGGTAAAATTCTTGAGTCTCATTCTCCTAACTTCCCTTCACACTGTCATAAGTTCAGTGTGTAGCCAGGACTGCACACGCACACGCACGTATTTCTGTGTGTATACAGAACAATTTCTGTGTGTATATCAGTAATACTGGTAAAATTCTTGAGTCTCATTCTCCTAACTTCCCTTCACAAAGATTACTGTCATAAGTTCAGTGTGTAGCCAGGACGCACACGCACACGCATGTATTTCTGTGTGTATATATCCATAAACAGTATGTTATTGCCATTACCATGTAGGTATTTTCTCACTCAGTTTTGTACATGTGTGCAAGAATTTCTCTCGAGTATCAGCCTAGAAGTAGAAGTAAACTTGCTGTGTTTTAAATATATACATAATTTATTACAGAGTACTATCAAATTATCTCCCAGTTGGTTATACCAGTTTAAATTCCAACTAGCAGTATATGAAAACCTGTTGCTTCAAATCCTCACTAACACTTGATTATGATCTGTTTTATTGTTTTTATTTCCAAGAAAAAAAGACAGTATTTCATTTTAGTTTACAAAGCTAAATATGTTTTTAAATCGTTATTGGACATCTAAGTTCCTTCTTTTTTGAACTGCCTTTTTATATCATTTGTTCATTTTTGAGAAATTAATAGACTTTAGTTTTTATAGGAGTTGTGGGTTCACAAAATTGAGCAAAAGTACAGAGAGAGTTTTCCCACATACCCTCTGTCCTCACACATGCACAACTTTCCCTGCTATCAAAATCTGTACCAGAGTGGTACATTTATTATAATTGGTGAACCTATATTGACATATCATTATCACTCAGTGACGATAGTTTATATTAGGGCTCACTTCTGGTGTTGTACATGCTATGAGGTTGGAAAAATATATATGCATGTGTATCTACGACTGGAGTATTGTACAGAATAGTTTGTCCTAAAAATCTTCTATGCTCTGCCTTTTCATCCTTCTCTCCTTATTGCCATCACTAATCCTTTTACCTTATCCATAGTTTTGCCCTTTCCAGAATATCCAGTGTTTGGACTCATATAGGATGTAGCCTTTTCAGAGTGATTTCTTTCACTGTATAATAGGTATTTAAGTTTCCTCCACTTTTTTTTGTGGCTTGATAGCTTATTTCTTTTTTTCCCTTTCTTCTTCTTCTTCTTCGTGTGTGTGTGTGTGTGTGTGTGTGTGTGTGTGTGTGTGTGTGTGTGTTTTGAGATGGAGTCTCACTCTGTTGCCCAGGCTGGAGTACAGCAGTGTGATCTTGGTTCACAGCACCCTCTGCCTCCTGAGTTCAAGCGATTTTCTGCCTTAGCCTTCCGAGTAGCTGGGATTACAGGTGTCTGCCACTACGCTGGGCTAATTTTTGTATTTTTAGTAGAGATGGGGTTTCACCGTGTTGGCCAGGCTGGTCTCGAACTCCTGACCTCAGGTGATACACCTGCCTCAGCCTTCCAAAGTGCTGGGATTACGGGCGTGAGCCATCATGCCCAGCCATCTCATTTCTTTTTAGTGCTAAATAATATTCCATCGTCTGGATGTGTCACAGCTTATTTATCTACTCACCCACCAAAGGATAGCTTTGTTGCTTTGTTTTGAATAAAGCTGCCAAAACAACTCTATGCAGGCTTTCAAGTGGACATGTGTCTATTCGTCCATTCTTTTCATCAGTGATTCGTAGTTCCTTATAAATTCTAATATATGCTGCAAATAATTTATCTCAGTCTGTCAATGTTTTAAACCTTTGTTCATGATTGATTTTATTTGCTTTTTATCTTTTTTGGTCATGTAGAAGTTAACATTGGTTTGTGTTTTGGGGTATTCTTTTAAAAAGCTATTCCTGTTTTAAATTGCAGGTATCATCTGTATTTTCTGCTAGTACTCTTAGAGTTTTGTTTTTCATGTTTACTGCTTTAATCCACTTAGAATTCACTTTTGTGTGTTTTGCGAAATACTGATGTAGTCTAGTATATTTTAGGAGAAAATGCTAGCCAATACTGTTTATCGAATTGTCTTTTTCCACATAAGCTTAATGACAGTTCTGTCATAAACCAAAACTCCATGTTGTATGGATCTGTTTTTCTGTGCTCTATTATTTTCCATTGATCCATTTATATTTATCATCTTTGCCTTCTTTGCTGTTTTTCAGAATTGCCTGGGTTGATACTAGAATTGTATGTTTCTATATGAAATTTGAAACAGTTTGTTAATTTCCAGGGAAAATTTCATAGCAATTGATTGCAAATACATACATTAATTTTATGTAGATCTTTCCATTCGTGAATAAAGTCTGTCTCCTTTTGTTGACGTAGTCTTTTTTGTCTTTAACATTTTATCTAGAAAGATACTGTACTTTTTAAAAAAAGATTTCTTCCAGGGTCTTTATACTTTTTCTAATTGGGTACTGCTATTAGAAGGCTATTTGTTTTTTTATAATCTAATAACTGATACCTTGTTGAACTCGTCTATGACTTCTGAAAATTTATTGATTCTTTTGGATTTTCTTCTTTTTATATTTTTATATATTTTTTGTTTAAATAATAAACAATGTCACCCATGCTGAAGTTAATTGCTAATATCTTGGCTCACTGCAACCTCTGCCTCCTGAGTTCAAGTGACTCTTCTGCCTCAGTCTCCCAAGTAGCTGGAACTACAGGCATATGTCACCATACCTGGCTAATTTTTGTATTTTTAGTAAAGACGGGGTATTGCCATTTTGGCCAGGCTGGTCTTGAACTCCTGACCTCAGGAGTTTGAGGGTATCCCCCCGCCTCGGCCTCCCAAAGTGCTGGGATTGCAGGCATGAGCCACCGTGCCTGACCTTCTCTTGGGTTTTCTATGTAAGCAATCATATCTCTTCTAAATAATTTTTCTCTCTTTCTTTCCCATTTTTATACATTCTTCTTTATTTTACCATATTAGATTAAACCTCTAGTAGAGTATTACATAATAGCAGTAATGATGACTGTTGTTGTGTTGTTCCTGATTTGAATGGAAATGCTTTTAACATTTGACATTGAGTTTAATATTTGTTGTGTTTGCGGGGAGGTCTTTTCTTGTTTTGTTTTTTGTTTTTTAAGAAAGTGCCTTGCTCTGTCACCCAGGTATGAACACAGCTCATTGCTGCCTTGACCCCCTGGGCTCAGGCAGTTGTCCTGCGTCAACCTCTGAAGTAGCTGGGTCCACAGGCATGCACCACCATGCCTGCTTGATTTTTTTTTTTTTTTTTTTTTTTTTTTTTTTTTTTTTTTTTTTTTTTTTTTTTTTTTTTTTTTTTTTTTTTTTTTTTTTTTTTTTTTTTTTTAGAGACAGGGTCTTGCTATGCTACCCAGGCTAGTCTTTAACTTCTGGGCTTAAACAATCCACCTGCCTCGGCCTCCCAAAGGCACTAGGATTACAAGCAGGAGCCACGACACCTAGCCTGTTTTTTAATTGCTAGGGCCTTTAACTCAAGAATGCATGGGCATTTTTACCAAATGGAGCTTAGGAAGTGACTTGCCCAAGATCACGCAGAGAGAGTCAAGAACCAACCTAAGTGATTCTTGTTGCTCTCTGTGATAAGAATCTAGAGCTTCTTATACCTTACTTCCTTATACCTATCTTCACTGGCCTCATGCTGTCATCAGATCTCATAGATTTTTTTCCTATAAAATGTTTTGTGCATTAATTCTTCATTCCACACTCTGCTGCATAGAATGAGGTTAGATGTTGAGAAGATTTTCAGGTTGTTACACTAATATTGCACCACCTTCCTAAATATATCTATAGTGGGTGTTGGTCTTTCATTACTGCTGCTGCTGCTGCTTTTGGCTGCATGGCATCCGAACTTTGGTTCTATGTTTTGGAAATTTCATACCTTATGAGTTGTATGAGACAAAGCCCACCTCCCTCTACAGAAACCATAAAGTCCAGATTGTTGTTTCCCAACCCCCCTCACAGATAGAGTACAGGCAGTTGGCCAGGTCTAGGTTACATGCACATCAGAAAATTTCTCCTAGAACTTTTGAGTCAGGAGCTCTTGACTCAGATAAGCCAGGATAACAAATACCTCATTCCAGTGTCATAAGTAGCAGCAACATCCAGCTTCTAAAACAGAGAAGCCATTGTCCAGTGAGAACACCCACCCATGCATTGAGTATATTGCTCATTTACCCCTGGGGGATCTCATAGAGTTAGAATTTTGCATTTGCAGTGTTTGAAATTTAAATTACAAAAAGATACTATATAATAAACATGTCTACATTATCCCATTTATGTTTATCCACCTAGAAATATACTCGGAGGTATTTCACTAGAATGTTGACAGAGGTTATCTCAGGGTGATATTTCAGGTATGCATTTTTTATCCCTAGTTTTTATACTTTTGCAATTGTTTGTTGTTGCTCTTTTTAACAATTTAATATGTAATATTTGTATAAACAAGAAAAGAAAGCTATTTTTCATTCAGGGAGCAAAACCACTTTTAGCTTTTGATGTTTTTGTTTAGAATATAAACTTCTAAAGTCAGAACCATGTCTTTCCATCTTTGTATTCTCAGTATAGGGCATGGCCTTAGAGAACATTAATTGAATGAATTAATTGAATGAATTAATGAAGAGGGGGAAATGATGGAATAAATAAAGGAGCAGTTAATGCTATCACTGGGATCATATGGAAAGTAATGATCTATGGCCAGGCACAGTGGCTCACACCTGTAATCCCAGCACTTTGGGAGGCCAACACGGGCAGATCACTTGAGGCCAGGAGTTCAAGACCAGCCTGGCCAACATGATGAAACCCTGTCTCTACTGAAAATACAAAAACTAGCTAGGCGTGATGGCAAGCACCTGTGGTCCCAACTACTTGAGAGGCTGAGGCAGGAGAATCGATTGAATCTGGGAGGTGGAGGTTGCAGTGAGCCAAGATCATGCCACTGCACTCCAGCCTGGGCAACGGAGTGAGACTCTGCCTCAAGAAAAAAAGAAAAAGTAGTGATCTATGACAGGATGTTCAGGGAATTTCTGCTTCATTGGGTGGTTACATTATATTTCCTCTAAACAATCTTAGCAGCTATTAAGGGTCTGTGAACTATCAGTATTAATGGGTAGAAATTTACGTAATATTTTGATAAATTATAAGACTAAAGTCTTTCCTGCAGAAAAGAAAGAGTCTTAAAGAGTGGTAATTTTCTTTGTAGATATATTAGAGAATACTCCAACAACTAAGGCACTTAATTATGAAATTGTCTAAAACAAAAGAGCTTGTACTTTATAGACTAGTCATGTTTACATGAAGGATCAGATACTAAGGGTACAGATTTCAGAAATCTAGGAGGTACATAAAATTTAGATGATCACAGTATTTGGTGAGAGTCCAAGTACTTGACATGTGCGAATAGATAGATGTCTTCACATACCCGCAGCACAACAGGGAAGAAGGTATCTGACAGCACGCTGTGTGCTGCAGTCTACTTAACATCATGAAGAATTTGGGGGTAGGGTGGGGTCAGTGTCACAGAGCAGGGTTCCTAAGATGGGGTCCCCATTTGGAGGAAACCAGGAGAAAAATTACGGCCTAAAGATCCAGTCAAATAGTTATACAGTTGAGATTTGGCTACAGAAATAAATAAGAAAAAGCTAATAGGCCTTAAATAATAACATGTATTTAATACATACATATTTAATACGTAATTCAATACTGTTGTTACTATAAAATATTATAAAATAAAAACATGAAAATTATAAAATTTCATAGTATAAAAATTATAAAATGTTCATATGTGTGTTAGGAAAGAGGGAAGGGTATTTGATTTGCCAAGTGATTAAAGTATGTTGGCAAACTCTGGCCTGCAGTATGCTTTTGTGTGGCTCAAAAACTAAGTATAATTAGGCTTTTACATTTTTTTAATGGTTAAGAAAAATGAATATTTTATGCTGTGAACATTATAAAAATTCAAATTCCTATGTCCATAAATAAAGTTGTACTGGAATACAGCAATATTCATTTGCTTAGGTATTGTCTGTGGCTGCTTTTGCATTACAACAGCAGTGTTAAATAGAGCTGCGTACCCTAAAATACTTACTATCTTTACAGAAAAAGTTTGCCGCTTCTGAATTACATTATGGGAAATGTTATTCTAGCAGATTATTTCCTTTTCACCACTGAAACTGAGCACTGAAGTGACAGTATACAATTCTTCCCAGGAATAATTAGGGTTTTCTTCTGTTAATTTTAGGTTACTTAATTTTCAACCCAAGTTGTTAAATATTTCCCCAAATTAAAATGAAGTCACTAAGTAGTGGTCATCGTGATTTAATTAACTTAACTCTCTTGTATCTATCCCTTTGGCTATTGCTTACTTACTGTACAAGCAGTAGAATTAAAACTGAGATGGATGAGGACATTTCCATTGCTACCAAAATATAGTTAGCTAAGGTTACCAAGTAAATGTGAAGGGCGTGCCAACCGCTGAAAAAGGACAATGATGCAAGACCAGCAGGACACTGTTTAAAGGGAAATACCTACTTTTGCGAACACTGACAACATTTCCAAGCTTTTTATGTGGTAAAAATTATTTTTTTTTATAATTTAACTTTTGAGAAAATGTTTCTGTGTAATGATTTTTTTCTTCCAAAAACGCTCTTTCAGACTAGTGCTTCTGTGTAATAATTAAATGAAGTTTTTGTTGCATTTTCCTTTTCCTTTGGACAGAAAGACTATTGGCAAAGAACATCATTTTTTTTTTTTTTTTTTAATGTAACATGTATTCTGGCACGCAGGCTTCACAAATGAAGAGGCTTCTTAAGAGGAAATGAAACTTTCCCAAAGTCTGACAATCAACAGAGAGCTACTTATAGTAGCTCTAAACACAAAATACGTTCTTTTTAAAAAACATATTTTGTATTTAGAGCTTGTTACCATTCTGTATTATCAGTAGGACGTGTCATTTAGGTCTTTCTGCCTTAGATACATGCTGATTCATTCCTCTTTTTTCTCTTTCTGTTCTACTCCTGTGAAGACGAATTTGGTAGAGATAGAGAAGCAGAAAACGCTGGGGGAACAGAACTCAGATTGACTGAAGCTCAGTTGTGTTTAAAAATTTTTTATAATTTTAAAAGTAATTTGATTTAGATAAATTAAGCTGTACATAAGGACTCCATACAAAAGGGTTTGTTTTAGTGGTAACAATAAAGATTAGATGTTTAAATAAAGATGAAAAGGAAATGAAGAATCACTTAAACTACTTTTTTGTACTTTCATTGTTCTATTTCTACCCTTAAGGAGAGTTGATACTTTCACTTAATCCTGAAAATTGTTCAGTGCTTTTTGTTACTTTATTTCCACCCTTTTCTCTCCATATTCATTTTGCCTCTTGTCAGCTAATACGGTTTTGGCTACAGGTAACAGAAATTCAAATTTGTTCTTTTTTTTTTTTTTTTTTTTTGAGACAAGAGTCTTACTCTGTCTCTCAGGCTGGCATGCAGTGGGGTGATCTCAGCTCACTGCAGCCTCCACCTCCCGGGTTCAAGAGATTCTCCAGCCTCAGCCTCCTGAGTAGCTGGGGTTACAGGTGCCCGCCACCACACCTGGCTAATTTTTGTATTTTTAGTAGAGGTAGAATTTTGCCATATTGGCCAGGCTGGTCTCAGACTCCTGACCTCAAATGGTCCACCCTCCTCAAGCCTCCCAAAGTGCTGGGATTACAGGCATGAGCGACCACACCCAGCCAGAATCCAGATTTAACAGTGCCTTAAACAAATAGGGGCCTTCTTTTTCACATAAGAAGTTACTTGAGAAAATGAAGTGGTTCCTGGAGCTGGATTCCTTGTTGAGTTGTGTCTTCCTGGACAAGCTCTCTCCATCCCTCAGTTTCTTACCCCTCAGCATGTCAGGTTGGCCTCGTGTTTGTAAGATGCCTCCTAGAGCTCCAGGCGTACATGGGTTGAGTGCCCTAATCTGAAATTTAAAATGCTCCAAATTTTGAAACTTTTTGGCCGTCAGTGTAAACTCTGAGGAAATGCTCATTAGAGCATTTCAGTCAGGTTAGGGGTGCTCAACCTGAAGCTGCGTTTAAGAGGCAGAGTATCCACCTTACTCTCTTCTCACACCTGTGTCCTAACAGCAAAGCAAAACGTCCCAGAAGCCCCCTTCACATCTTACTGGCCTACCTAGGGTCATATGGCTGCCCTTAGCTGCAAGAGAGGCTGGGAAAACATTACTATTATTTACTTTTCCAGTTTCCTTAAAGGGCTGAGAAATGGCCGGTCAGTTAGCCCGTCAGCAGACCTGCCACATGCCTTTTTAAGTATCTAGTCAGTTACACTGAGCAAAAGGGCCAGAGTTTAAAGAAATAAAAATGAAATTTTTTTAAGGAGAGGACCCAGGGGGCGTCTTATAAGCTGTTCTTTAATTTTATTTATCCTTTTCATCAGCTTTGTTAAGGTATAATTTAAGGTACAATAATCATAATAGCAAAATTCATTGCATTTTGACTAATGGACCACCAGCAAGATATAGGACAGTTCCCTCATACTCCTCTGCTGACAATCCTCTACACTCTGATCTCTGGCCACCATTTATCTGCCTTCTACCACTGTAGTCTTGCCTTTTCTAAAATGTCATGTAAATAGAATCCTGCAGTATTTGGTCTTTTCTGTATGGCTTCTTCCACTTAGCATAATGCTTCTGACCTTCATCCATATTATTGTGTGTCATTAACTCCGTCTTAGTACTGAGTAGTACTCTGTTGTATGGATGTACCGTAATTTGTTTATCTGTTCACCAGTTGAGGGGCATTTGGGTTCTTTCCAGTTTGAAGCTATTGTAAAAAAGCTTCTATGACCATTCCCTCACAGGTCTTTGTGGGAACATAGGTATTTACTCAAGAGCAATAAAAACTACGAGTAGGTTTCTGGGTCATATGATATATGGATATTTCACCTTGGAATAAATAGTCAAATTTTTTTTCCAAAGTGACTGTATTATTTTGCGTTCTTACTGGCAGTACTTGAGTTTTTGAGTTTAGGGTATTCTAGCAGGTGTGAGAGTCTGTCTCCTTACGGCTTTAATTTGCATTGCCCTAGTGACCAGTGATATTGAGCGCCTGTTCATGTGCTTAATCGCCACCCACATGATGGTGAGGCGTCTGTTTGAATCCTTTGCCTGCCCGTCTTTTAAATTCAGTTGTTACCTGATTGGGTTGTAAGCATTCTTTGCATATCCCAGATACGGAAATTTTATTGGATATGTTTTGCAAATATTTTCTCACAATCTGTGGCTTACCATTTCATTAACAGTGTTTTCTAAGAGCAAAAGTTTTCATTTTGGTGAAGACGATTTATGATCTCTGTTGTCCCATTTCTTTTCTGTTTCCCACCTTTCTAGTAGATTAAGGGGTTTTGATGGGTTTTTTTTTTTTAGGAAGCGTTGTCTTGATTACATTGATCTTCACTTGTGACTTACTAGCTATCATGACTTTGATTTTGCCATTTTAGTGGTTGCTCTAGGGTTTATAGTATATGACTTTAACTTATTCATAGTCTCCCTTCAAATTATCTACTACTTCACATATAGTATAAAACCTTACAACAGTTTAGTTTCATTTCTCCCTTCCAGTCCTTTTGTTAGTGTCGTATATTTTATTCCTATATATGCTAAACCCCACAATATGTTATTTTCCCCCTAAAGCAATAAAGTATTTAAAAATGAGCAGAATGGTCTTTCATATATATTTACCATTTTTCTGTGTTCTTTATAAGTGTCCTTTCCATGTGGTCTCCTTTTTCTTCTACCTGAAGAACTTCATATGCGTCTCTTTTTATAGTGCCAGTCTACTGGTGATGAAGTTTTGACCTTTTGTTTGTCTATAGAAGTTTCAATTGGGGGCCAGGCATGGTGACTCATGCCTACATGTAGTCCCAGCACTTTGGGAGGCCAAAGATCACTTGAGCCCAGGAGTTCGAGACCAGCCTGGGCAGCATGGCAAAACCCCATCTCCAAAAGGTACCAAAAAATTAGCTGGGCATGGTGGCATGCACCTGTAGTTCCATCTGCTCGGGAGGTTGAGGTGGGAGGATCAGTTGAACCTGAAACACAAAGGTTGTAGCAAGTCAAGATTGTGTCACTGCACCCCAACTTGAGCAACAGAGTGAGACCCTGTCTCAAAAGAAAAAGAAAAAACAAGTTTTGATTTGCCTTTATTTTTGAAAGATACTGCAGCTGGGAGAATTCTGAATTCCACCCCTCCCCACCACCCCACTCCAATAATTGACGTCCCCCAGTTGTTTTCTGGTTTGCATAATTTCAGAGAAGTCTATTATTGTTCCTCTGTATGTTTTCTGTCTGCCTTTTAAGATTTTATCTTTACCCTGGTTATCAGCAATTTGATTATGATGTTTACTTAAATAGTTATCTTTTTAAATTTTTAAATTTTTTTTTTAATTTTGGAGACAGGGTCTTGCTCTGTCACTGAGGCTGGAGGGCAGTGGTGCAATCTCGGCTCACTGCAACCTCGGCCTCCCAGGTTCAAGCAATTCTCCTGCCTCAGCCTCCTGAGTAGCTGGTACTACCAGCATGCACCGCCATGCCCTGCTAATTTTTTGTGTTTTAGTAGAGACAGGGTTTCACCATGTTGCCCAGGCTGGTCACAAACTCCAGAGCTCAGGCAGTCTGCCGCCTCGGCCTCCCAAAGTGCTAAGATTACAGGCGTGAGCCACCACACCCGGCCCTGAAATAGTTTTTTTAAGGTTTATTGTAACTTTGAGTCCATCGATCTTTCTGCTGCTAATATGCTATTAATCCTGCTTTTTTGTTTGAGATATATTTTTCATCACTAGAAATTTGATTCTGGCTTCTTTTTTATATAGATTTTTCGTTTTCTCTTTGTTTTCCTCTAGTTTCTTAAACATATGGAATATGTTTATAATAGCTATTTCAGTGCTTTTTATCTATCATCTGAGTTATTTGTGCTTTCCCGCCCCACCCTTTACTCCTGGCTGTGTGTCATTATGTGTCATAGTGGCTGGATTTTTTTGTATTGAGTTGTGTTGGCTTTTTTTCTGGTCACCAAATTACTTGAAATTAGCTGGATCCTTTTGCTTTTAAGCTTTATTAGGGTAGACCAGGGGCACCATTAGTCTTGGGACAAATTTCACCTCGTTACTGAGGTAATAGTCTTCTGGGGATTCTTCTCAGTACTCTGTGTAGAGGTTTTTCTGCTCTCCTAGATGAGAACATTAACTCTTTCAGCCGTTCCACAGTCTCCGGTAGCTTCCTCTTAACAAATGCACAGATAGGTTCCAGCTAGACTCCAGGAAACACTTCTGCAGACCCCGAGAGCACTCTGTGGAGCTCCCTTCTCTCCTGTCCTCTGCCCCGCACATTCTAGCCAGCTTGTCATCCCTGAATGCCATCCCAGATCTCTCAACACTGCAAGACCTGGCCCCATGTGCCCCTCCCCTGCCCCTAGGCATAAGCTGGTGCACTCAGCTCATTCGTTTGGTCTCTCTTTCTTTTGTGCATCTTGTTGCCTAATGTCTGCATTTCTTTTTCTTTTCCTTTCTTATTGTTTAAATAAAACAGGAGAGTAAATCAGGTTCCTGTTACTCCAACTTACTTGAAATCCTCCATTCTTAATTTTTCCTAGATTTTCTTCTAGCCTTGCATCTTTCTTAGAAAGCCATCATATGCTCATTAAAGCATTATGTATAATAACAAAGCCATTTATTTAACCAAATTTTAAACTGAACATATTCAAGGCTGAACTCATGGTATTATTCCTTTCCAAATGTCTGCACTCCCTCCTCCCTCCTTTCCGCCCTTCCCCCAAATAGTCACCGTAATAGTAAAAGTCCCCTCCATCCCAGGTACACATACAGACGCATGGGAGTCATCCTTAGCATTGCCCTCTTCCTCACCTATACATCTCATTATCAGCGCGAAATGTTCGTTTTGCCTCCAGGAGGTATCTTCAGTCTCCACATCTCTCCCTCTCCTCCCTCCACTGCTCTGGTAATCCACTTCGCCACCACCTCTTCCTGTTCCAGGAGCCTCCTAAGCAGTCTTCCTTTATCCATTCTTTTTCTTTCTAATGCATTCTTTATTATAAGCAGAAAGATTTTTGAAATTATTATTATTTGAGACAGAGTCTTGCTCTGTCACCCAGGCTGGAGTGCAGTGGCGCGATCTCAGCTCACTGCAGCCTCTGCCTCCTGGGTTCAAGTGATTCTTCTCCCTCAGCCTCCTGAGTAGCTGGGACTACAAGCACACACCACCACATCCAGCTTATTTTTGTATTTTTAGTAAAGACGGGGTTTCACCCTGTTGGCTAGGATGGTCTC
>PVKP010045870.1:0-15914 GCA_004027715.1 Plecturocebus donacophilus | reverse complement strand
TTAATTTTTTTTTTTTTTTTTTTTTTTGAGACAGAGTCTCCCTCTGTCACCCAGGCTAGAGAGCAGTGGTGAAATCTTGGCTCATTGCAAGATTATTTATTTTTTAGAGATGGGGTTTCTCCGTATTGGTCAGGCTGGTCTCAAACTCCCGACCTCAGGTGATCTACCTGCCTCGGCCTCCCAAAGTGCTGGGATTACAGGCATGAGCCATCGTGCCCAGCTTACTTTTTGCATTTTTAGTAGAGACCAGATGACACCATGTTGGCCAGGCGATCTGCACGCGTCGGCCTCACAGAGTGCTGACATTACAGGCATGAGCCACTGCTCCCGGCCTGAAACACGATTATTAAAATCACTTGCTGGGTGCGTTGGTGCGTGCCTATAGTCCCAGCTACTCGGGAGGCTGAGGTGGGAGGATCGCCTGAGCCCAGGGGTCCTGGGCTGCAGTGCGCTGTGCCGATCGGGTGTCGGCACTGACTTCGGCATCAATATGGTGACCTCCCGGGAGCGGGGGACCACCAGGTTGCCTAAGGAGGGGTGAACCCGCCCAGGTTGGAAACGGAGCAGGTCAAAACTCCTGTGCTGATCAGTAGTGGGATCATGCCTGTGAATAGCCGCTGCACTCCAGCCTGGGCAACATAGCGAGACCCCGTCTCTAAATAAATAAATAAATAAATGTCACTTATTTGTAAATAGGTAATATTTGCACATGATAAGTACAAACCATTTAGTAAAAAGTCAACGATGACAGGCTTGCTGTGTTTTTTTTCCTTTTGGCAAACACGTGCTCATCTCCCTGCATTTTGTCTATGGTGGCTTTATTGCAACAGAGGCAGAGATGAATAGTTGCCACAGGACTACATGGCAGAAAACATTTTCTATTAGGTCCTTTACAGAACGGTTCGCTGATTTTTTTTTTTTTTTTTTTTTTTTTTTTTTTTTTTTTTTTTTTTTTTTTTTTTTTTTTTTTTTTTTTTTTTTTAGTCTTTTACCATTTCAAACAATGTTGCTATGCTGTCTTTGTAGACATACGTCATTTTGCACATGCGAGCTTCTGTAGAATGAATGCCTCTATGTGGAAATGCTAATTCTTAGGGTGTCAGCATTTGTCGTTTTGATAGTTTTGACAGGTGTTACCAAATAGCCCTCAGGGCAAGTTGAACCAATTTATACTCTTCAGCTAAGCCTGCTCGGACCTGTTCCCCACAGCCTCCACTAACCTTGTTAAATTAACATCTCGATACTTGCCAGTCCGAGAAGGGAAACACGATGCTCGTTGTAGTTAATTTACATTTATCTGGTTATGAATAAAGAGCATCTTTTCAAGTCTAAAAATCTTGAAAATAAAAACAAACACTAAAAACTTCCCCTGAAGTCTTCCCGCCCAACAGTCCAGACTTGTGACCCGGCCGTTGGCACCACGCGGGACGCCGGTGCAGCCGTGGCGGAAAAGGCCGCTGTCGCGGACCCCTCCCCGCCCCCCGATTCCTTTCCACCAATTCCTTCGCAGCCGCGGGCCCCTCCCCGAGTCCGCCCCTGGCCGCCTGGGCGGAGCCCCTGGCCCGTGGGAGGTGCGCGCCTCCTGGACGATTCCGGTCCGGGCGGAGAGGGAGCTGGAGCCGCGCGGAGTCTGAGCGGCCGGCGCACCCCGTCCCGCGCCGCGTCCCCGAAGCATGTGGCGCCCCGGCCTGCTGGCCGCGCTGCTCTGCGCCCCCGGCCTCCTCGTCGCCCTGGGTGAGTGGAGCGCGCCGCCCTCCGGCCCTGGCCCCGTCCCCGCGCCGCTCGGAAGTTCGCCCGGCGCCCTCCCTCCATTGTTGACAAACTTAGACAAAGCCCCGGGGACCGGGCCGGTCACGGGGGCGGCTTCTCCCGCTGCGCCCTGGCGGGACCGGGGACGCGCCCCTGGCCTCTGCGCTGGGGCTTTCGGGCGTGTGCGTTGGGCGGGGACTCGGGACATCGGGTGACAGCCCTGCGGCCCCCAGGGATGCGGCTTACGCATAATGACAAAGGAATCCGCTGTGTCGGGCCTCTCTTTTCCCGTCTGAAAAATGAGGCCAGGGAACTGCGTTAGACTTTCGAACCCCTTCCCCCGGGGAGATGCTGGGACTCTTGTGTTTTGATGAGTCTTCTCGGGATAACTCTGCCCCGGCAACACCCCGCCAACCCCAGTTGGCTGGACAGGTCATTGGATTTTTGGCGCTCCGTGCCTGGTCACATAAGGGAAGCGCCGGGAAGCCGGTGCAATGGACGCGGGCCCTAACCGGGGCCCAGGAGGGGACACAGAGGCTGCGAGGAACTTGGAAGAGGGCTGCCCGTGGAGGGGACTGTCCTGACTCGCTCTCCCCCGCGGCCTTGGCCGGCTGCTGTATCTTCCCTGGTCCTCCTCCGCGGCTCAGGAGGCTTCCAGCGGCCAGCTGGGCCCCTTGCAGGCTGGGCTTGAGGATGCCCCTGCCCTTCACCGTGGGGCGCTGGGAAAGGGGTGCCCAGGAGGGGGTTAGGTGGCCCCTCCATCATTTCCTCGCAGAAATGGGGTTGACTGAAGCGAGGGAAGTAACAGCGGAGCCCCAGCTCTACCCTGTGATCTGCCTGACCTCCAGCGCTGGGGCCTCCGGAGTGCTCCAAGCTCCCAGGAACGTGGGCGCTCCTGGCCCTCCCCGGCCACGCTGAAAGACAGCTGGATCGTCACAACCCTTTCGACTCCTCTCTGTACCCCCCAACCTGAACCTTGGCCAAAGGTTCCTGGAAAGCCCCTGAAAGAACAGGGCTCTGAAGTGTCAAAGATGGTTTTATACAGGGTGAGCTGGAGGGAACATCCCGCTCACCCTGTATAAAACCTTCATCCAGAAGGAGGAAACATCGTAGCTACCTTACACAAAGGTGACCTGGCTGGGTAGGGTACACCTTTCACTTTCCCTCGTTCCCACTGGACCGTTTTTGCCCTGGAGCAGGGTAGGGAGAGGGCCGCTGCACTTGGGAGGGGAGAAGGAGTCCATTCCTAACCTAAGCCTCTGTCCATGGCAGTGCCCGCTCCCGCCTGCCAGGTCAGCGGAGGGATTACCTGCTATTTAAAGCCAATGACTAATGGCTCCTTGGGAGCCACTTTAAGCTCTGCAGGCCTCTGGAGGCGGAGCTCCGAGGGCACTTGCCTCCTTAATGGTGTTGCCTTCCCTGGAGCAGGGTGAACTCTCCGGGGCTGTGGGATTTCAGGAGGACTCTCCAGCCTTAGGTGGGTGACTGTGAGGGGGAGGCAAAAAGATGTCTCATGTCGGGCCGGGTGTGGTGGCTCATGCCTGTAATCCCAGCCCTTACGGATCTCCTGAGGTCAGGAGTTTGGGAGTTTGAGACTAGCCTGACCAACATGGAGAAACCCCATCTCCACTAAAAATACAAAATTAGCCGGGTGTGGTGGCGCATGCCGGCTACTCTGGAGGCTGAGGCAGGAGAATCCCTTGAACCCAGGAGACTGTGGTTACGGTCAGCCGAGGTTGTGCCATTGTACTCCAGCCTAGACAATAAGAGCGAAACTTCGTCTCAAAAAAAAGATTTCTCATGTCTTACTCCAAATGACAGATTTGGGTGTAGGGTCTGGGGCCGCCCTTCCGGGATGCTATGATCAGCTAGAGGACCCTCGTTGGGGCCGGCTGACCCGCCAGAGTGAAGGGATTGAGGACATGCTCTCCTGTTCCTCCTCCTGTGTTCTCCAAGGCCGGGGCTGATAGTGCATATCTGTCATCCAGGTTCCCATCCAGAAGCTCTGGTGGCCTCTCCAGCCCTTGTCCCCTGGTGTTCTGGAGTCACCATTCCCTTTCACACCTCTGCCCTGACTTTCTCTCTCACCACCCTCTCCTGCTTCCCACCTTGACCCTGTTCGGTGGGATTTCTGCATTTCAGCCAGAGGGACCTGGCTGCAGCTACCAGCCGCTCCCCACTGCAGGGGCTCAGGCCTGCGCCTGGCCTTTCAGCCTTCTGCATCCGGCAGTTGGAACTGACTTTCCCACCCAATCTCACAATTGAGAATTTGTTTCTTGTTTTATTTTTTTGTCCCCCTGGTGGACAGTGGGGAGGAGGGTGAAGGAAGGTTAAAAGCCACTGCTCTGCAGGATGAAAACTAAACTTGGATTCTAAAGGTCCCTCCCAGTCTGGCCCCAGCCTCCCGTCCGGTTGTCTTACTGTGCTCCAGCATGCCACGCCCTCTGTGCTTCTGCTTTTCTCGGAACGTTCTCTCCTCATTGCCTAGTCTGGCACCCTCATTACTCTGTCTTCTAGCCCCAGCTTGAATATCCCCTCCTCTGGGAAACTTCCGTCTCCTCAGCAGAAGTCAGGCCTCCAGCGGCCGTCCATGCAGGCATCTGGAGCGTTGGGCACTCTTCCTCATCTGTGGACCTGCTGGCCTATTTCCCGTTGGCTTCTGGAGGCCTGCTGTGTCTGATTTCTCTGTCTCAGGGTCCCAGCGTGGTCATTGACCCTCCCAGTGTCTCCTGGATGATCATCGTGCTATTCCTGAGTCAGGGCTGCCCTTGGAGGTGACATCTGTGACTCCAACCCGTGCCTGAATTGGTGGGCACAACCTGCTCGGTGGGCCAGGACAATGCTGCTTCCACTGCTCCTGCCTTTAAGGCCCATGGGCCTCCTTTGCGATCATAGGGCTGCCAGGAGACCTGGCCTGGACCTTGCGTGCCTCTCCATGCCCCAGCTACCAGCTCTTCCCTCGGTGGGCAGTGGCCCCGGCACCACTCCCTTCCTCAGCCAGCATTTTTTTTTTTTGAGATGGAGTCTCCATCTGTTGCCAGGCTGGAGTGCAGTGGCACGATCTCAGTTCACTGCAACCTCCAACCCCCTGGTTCAAACGATTCTCCTGCCTCAGCCTCCTGAGTAGCTGGGATTATAGGCGCCTGCCACCATGCCCAGCTAGTTTTTGGTATTTTTAGCAGAGACGGGGTTTCACTGTGTTGGCCAGGCTGGTCTTGAACTCCTGACCTCATCATCCACCTGCCTCGGCCTCCCGAAGGGCTGGGATTACAAGTGTGAGCCACTGTGCCCAGCCTAATTTTTGCATTTTTAGTACAGATGGGGTTTTACCATGTTGGCCAGGCTGGTCTTGAACTCCTGACCTCATGATCCAAACGTGCCTCAGCTTCCCAAAGTGCTGGGATTACAGGCGTGAGCCACTGCACCCGGCGAGCCAGCAGTTTTCAGGACACTCCCAGGCCACTTGGAAAGCTGGGTACTTCCCTTATTTGGGCTGATTTGCCTGCACTTGGACCTCCTTGGCTCTAGCCTGGCTCAGGCTCCATCCAGCAGAACTAGGGAAAAGGCAGAGGAAGAGAGAATGGGCTGAGGTTGAGTGGAGGGACCTTTTGGGCTGGGGCCATCTGCTACTCCTGATCTCTGTCCCCAGCTCCTTCCTGATCACTGTCCCTGTCTCTGTCCCCAGATATCTGTTCCAAAAACCCCTGCCACAACAATGGTTTATGCAAGGAGACTGACCAGGATGTTCGAGGGGACGTCTTCCCCGCCTATACCTGCGCGTGTCTTGAGGGATTCGTGGGCGACCACTGTGAGCTGAGTGAGTATCTGGGAGTGCCTGCTGCCTGTTCCTGGCAGGAGACCCTGAGCCGCAGCCCTGGTGGCACAGGCCATATGCTGGCCTGATTCCCTCCCCGCTGTCCCCACCCCAGGGGAGCTGGCAAGGCCTCCTCTGGGGAGATTGAGAGAGAGCGAGACGGAGCCCCAGTTAGACCAAGGCAGGAAGAGGGTCCTGCAGTTTCTTCCTTCTTTCTCCCTGGCCCTCTTTCCTGGGACCGCAGCCCGGGCCTGATGTTGCTGCAGAGGAGTGAGGGGTTGTGGTCACCCTGGAGGTCATGGGAATGTTATCACTGAGTCGCCATGAGCCACACACACAGCATTAGGGTTAAGTCGTGGGGATTTTTCTACCTGAGGGGAAAACAAACACATTCTTAGTCTTTTGGGGCCCAGGGACTCAGTAAATCAGGCTCAGTCTCAGAGTCTGACAGTTCCTGGCCCAAGTTTGACCTGTGGCCTTATCATAGAGTGCAGTGCCAGCTGAGCCGTCCCCTGGTGGTGAGGTGGTCAGAGGCCCTGCGTGTCCTCTTGTGACCTGCCTGGTCATCCACTTGGCCACAGAATGGCCCTGGGTGGGGTGCCCACAGTGGTTCCCCTGCTGTCCTCCCTCCAGGCCCAGCTGGAGCCCCTCCCACCCAGGCTCCCACCCCACCGGGACTTCTCCTGGGGTAGACGGGTGCCCGCACGTGGGCCAGGGATGGGTAGAGTGGGGGTCCTGGGTTTCTGAATCCAGCAGGTCAGTCACTGAGCATGTCGGGTAGGGGCAGGGGACGTCTTGCTCTCCTTCAGGCAGATGTGGGGATGGGCTCTGAGGTCTGCTGACCTCTAGAAGGAGGGGTGGGGGGCTTGAGCCAGCTGGGTGGGAGGAGGGGCCCCGGGAGAAGGCAGGTCCAGTGAGCAGGATGCCTTACCTCCCAAGTGGCCCTGGGTCCTGTGCGTTGGGCCCTGGCCTGAGGCCAGGTGTGTTTGAGATCCTGGTGGAAGGGTGTGTATACGGTTTGGGGGATGGGTTGCCAAGGCCTGGTGGGCCCACTGACCCGTGTCCTGGGAGCTGAGGTCACCAAGGGTGTGCCTGAGTTTGGAGTAACCACCCTGACTTCTAGCTTCTGGGCCTGGGATCTGCCCCAGGCTGGGTATGGCTGTGTTCAGGAGGAAGGCAGGGGTGGCCACAGAGTGGAGGAACCCCCCAGAGCGACCGTTGCAGCCCTTCCTTGCCTTTTACGTGGTATGTTTCCTTGCAGCCAACAAGGACCCTGTAGGCCCAAAGAATGCACACTGCACTCCTTCAGGGTGTGAGCGTGGTGGGGATTGGGGATTGTCCTGGAGGCAGACTGGGGTCAAATCTCAGCTCAGCTACTGGCCGGCTCTGGTCTTGGGGGTAAAACCTAGAAGCGATTATCTGTGAAACCGCTTTGCAATGTGTGGATTCATCGCACAGAGCTGAACCTGTGTTTTGATTCATCAGATGGGAAACACTTGTTGTGTAGAATGTAGGAATGGTCAAGTCAAAGCCCAATGAGGCCCAAGGCCTCACTTGGCGCCTTCCCCTCCCTGCCAGAGCGCGCTAGCACCGAGCTTGTCTGAGCCTGTGATGTGGGAGGAAGAACAGGAGTCTCTGGGTTCTCTGCTTGGCAGCTGGAAGGCCCAGGCACATACCGGGGGGCTCCCCAAGCGATGAGAGAAGCGTGGCCCGTAGGTGGGCCTCGGTTCCTGGGACCGCACTGCTGGAGTGATGGTGAAGGGTGTGGGGTCTTGGCCTTGGGCAAGCTCCCAGACACCGTGAGGGCCCACAGGTGGCATTTGTGCCCCACCCAGAGAACTCCTGCCAGTGGGATTCTAGAAAACTCCAGGGAGATTTGCTTCTTTCTTTGTGTGCAGTGCTGGTACTGTTCACTGCCATCCAAGATAGCCCTTCTTCCAAAGCCGCCCTCCCGAGGAAGCCAGCGGCTGGGCTGAAGATGGCATCCCTTCCTGGTGGAGGGGGACGCTGGGGAAGAGGGGGTCACACCAGTATTCTGTGCCGCCAGTCCGACCCCTGCACCAGACTAATTGCTGCCAGATGCTCTTTGTGAACAAGGCCACCTCCCCCAGCCTGCAGGGGACTCTGTTTCCCATGAGTGCCAATCACGGCCATCCCCAGAGTGCCACCCTGGCCGGGATCCTCTAGCAGCCCTGGGTCCCAGCCTCCCATGACTCTGCCCACCCCCTCGTCCTCAGCAGCCCCTGCCACGTACCTTTTCTTGGCACCTCCCCCTGGGCACTGCCTGCACTGGGCCTTTGTGGTCTCTGTTCTGAGTGAAGCTCTGAGGGTCTCTCTGGCTCTGGGGCCGAGGCAGAAGCCAGATAGTCTTATTTTCTTGTCTACTGGGTCTCAGCTGGGCCTGGGAGCCAGCAGGGGGTGGCCACCTGACTGCCATCTCCCTCCCCTCAGAGTGCGCCGAGCCGCTGGGCATGGAGAATGGGAACATTGCCAACTCACAGATCACCGCCTCGTCTGTGCGCGTGACCTTCTTGGGTGTGCAGCACTGGGTCCCGGAGCTGGCCCGCCTGAACCGGGCAGGCATGGTTAATGCCTGGACCCCCAGCAGTAATGATGATAGCCCCTGGATCCAGGTATGTGGGGGATGGCCCTGGGGCGGGTGATGGAGAGAAGGCTCGAGGCATGTTCCTGCATTTGGGGGTTACCATGGGAGGGTTCATCATGGGTCCACGTGGCAAGGTAGCGGGTTCCCACAGGTGAAGTGTCTGTAAGTAATGGCATCCCCGGGGGAACTTGGTGCGGGGCCAGGATGAGGGGGAGCAGGCCCCGGGCTGGGGAGGAGCTGTTTGTGCTGGATGAGGCCTCTGGAAGCCTGGGGCAAAGGAGAAGGCCCTTTGCCAGGGCAGCGTGCTCAGCTGCCCCCGTCTGTTTTGCTTGGGTTGTTCCCCCACCTGGTGGGGGAAGTGAAGGGTCGGTCTGCTTGGATCTTGAGTGGAAAGAACCCAGGAGATAAGGGTGCCATCTCTCCTGCCCTGCATCCAGGTGAACCTGCTGCGGAGGATGTGGGTAGCAGGTGTGGTGACACAGGGTGCCAGCCGCTTGACTAATCATGAGTACCTGAAGACCTTCAAGGTGGCCTACAGCCTTAATGGACATGACTTCGATTTCATCCAAGATGTTAATCAAAAACACAAGGTAGGTCTTGCTGGGGCCTGAAAGAGGGGCTGTGGTCCACACCCTCTAGGGTCCTAGGACTGACTGAGGACCCCAGTGAGGCCAGAGAATGCTGGGTGATTGGCCGTGATGTGGGTCTTTGGGTGCATCTTGGTTTCTAGAAATTGGGAAACCCAGATGTGTCCATGTTCTGTGGTTTATAAGCAATAGTCCCACTTTATAGATGAGGATAGTGAGACTCAAAATGGTGCCGTGACCTGCTGAGGATGGTAGTGGCGATGGAGCTGGGTTTCATGCTGAGCCTTCAGGGGTACATGTACGTTGTGTAGGTTGTACACTGCTCAAGGATGTCATTACAAAGTGGGGACCATTCACAGTACAGTCATTGTACATTTGTGGAACTTGTCAGAAAACTGTCATAATAAACTATTTGAGAAAAAAGTGTCTTAATTTGCACAGAGGCACCCTGTAGGTTACAGGTGACCTGTGTTAACTCGAGCGGTTTATGCCCAGGGTCATGATGATTAAGGAAGGCAAGGTGAGCATCTGTGTGGAGGGCCGTGGGGTGGCCAAAAGGGAAGCTGCTGTGTGAGCCCCGGTGGCTCTTCCAAGCCCTCCTCACCCTCCCAGGCTGCCTCCCAGGTCTGAAGGGGAAGATAAGGTAAACCCAGGAGGGGGACTGCCCAGATGGGCCCACCTCTCCAGTCTTGTCCCTTCCCTCCTAGGAGTTTACGGGTAACTGGAACAAAAACACGGCGCACATGACCCTGTTTGAGAGCCCTGTGGAGGCTCAGTATGTGAGGTTGTACCCCACAAGCTGTTACACAGCCTGTACCCTGCGCTTTGAGCTACTGGGCTGTGAGTTGAACGGTGAGTGCCGGGGGTGCGGGGGGGGGCGCTGTGGGCCAATCCTAGGAGGTGGTCCTCCCTGCTGCTTTTTTCTGAGCCAAACTGAGCTGCATAGGGCAGCAGCAAGGCCCCAGGGCCCAGGCTTCACTCGGGAAACGCGCTCCAGGGCTTCAGCTGGCCATAGCAGTCCCGCCCAGGTATTTGCCGTCTGCCAACCCATGACCCAGGGCGTTCTGGTTGAGAGAGAAAAAGACATCAGTTTTTGAAGTATTTTCACTTTCTCTGGTTGGCTCCTGTCTGTAGCTTCTAGAACATGTCGCGTTAGGTGTGTTTCGCAGATGTCAGTTTTACGAGGGCAGAGAATTGTCCGTTCTGTTTGCTTCGGTATTCCCAGTGCCTAGAATGGCGTCTGGTTCGTAGGTACTCAGTAAATATTTGATGAATGAGTAAATGAATGAATGAGGGAGTGGGGCCCGGATGAATGATTTATTAAGGGTGCACATCTGGTAGCTGTTAAGACTTGGTCTAGATCTCCGGGCTCCTGACCCCACCCAGCCAGAGCTTTCCCTACCAAACTCTGAGTCTACACTCCAGAGAGATGGAGGGGCTTCTACGGCTGCCTTCTTCAAAGAGACTCCCAGATGGAGAGCTGGGGGGCCAGGAGACAGCCTTGGCGAGGTCAGGGTGTAGGGTTGGGGTGACAGACGTTGAGTGTCTCAGCCCAGCTCAACCAGCTTTTCTTTTTGAGGTCTGGGTATTTCTCTCGCTTTGAAAGCCACAGGGCCACCTGCTGGCCATCAGTGGAACTGCAGGGCTGGCTAAGCAGAGCGCAGAGTGGCGGTTCTTCTCTTACCCCCGGATATTTTTATCTTACCCAGACGTGCCTTCCTGCACCCCATTTTCCCCTCTGTGACACCCTTCCTGTCGTCTCATTTCAGACACCACCCAGATACCCCTCAGAGCTGAGTTCAGTGCCTGGCTGGGTTTAGTGTTTTTAGTATGAACTTAAGGAGGTATTTGCTTCCTCCAGTAGGAATGCCCCTTGTGAGGCTTATTGTTTCAATGGGGAGTATAAGACTTTGCCTTCTAGAAGGAAATATCGCCTACTGGGAAAGGACAGAGCCAGGTCCGTGTGCCTCTCCCTGGAGTCCCTGCCACTTGCTGTTTTGGCTTGAAGCCTTTGGCCGTTGAAGTTGCCTGCATTCAGGCATGGCTGGCCCCCGCTCAGGGCCAAGAGAGGGTGAGCCTTGCAAACCAAGAAAGCCCAGCTGTCCCGTCCGCTTCCTTCAGGGTCTGGACCACTCCTTTCCCTATAGGCACTCCAGTGGGCTGGAGAGAGCTGGTGCACGTGCACGTGTGTGGGCGGGGCTGAGGTCTGGGTCTACCCGGGACTCCACGAGGGATTCCTCTTTGCAGGGATGGTGCCTTTGGCGAATTAATTATTTAATTCAGTTGATGTTGATTACGTTATTGATTAAGCCCCTTCTGGATACTTGACTCTAGGGAATGATTCCTTGACCTGTGGAATTTGCATTGTAGCCTGAGAGGCAGATGAGGGGCAGATAAAAGGACAGTCAGAGAGCAGTCACAGCTCCCGAGAAAAGCTAGAGGGTGATGAGATGACCATGACTTGGGGTGAGGGGAGGGAGCAAGACAAGGACTGCTCTGTTGAAAAGGCCTTTGACTGGGGGCCTGAATGATGGAGACCAGGCACATGAAGAACTTACAAAAGCACTGCAGGCCAGAATTGGTAAGTGCAGAGGCCCCAGGGCATGTCACAGGGCAGAAGGAAGGCCAGTGGGGCTGGAGTCTAGAGAGTGAGGGGCAGCTTGATGGGCGAAGAGCCCCAGGGACCCGCAGTGTCGTCACCTGGGGCTTCTTAGAAATGCAGGCTGAGGCTGGGCATGGTGGCTCATGCCTGGAATTCTAGCACTTTGGGAGGCCGAGGCAGGCGGATCACCTGAGGTCAGGAGTTCAAGACCAGACTGGCCAACGTGGGGAAACCTCGATTCTACTTAAAAAAGTACGAAAATTAGCCGGGTGTGGCGGTGGGCACCTGTAATCCCAGCTGCTAGGGAGGCTGCGGCAGGACAATTGTTGGAACCTGGCCAGGAGACGGAGGTTGCAGTGAGCGGAGATCATGCCACTGCACTCAGCCTGTGTGACAGAATGAGACTCCATCTCAAAAAAACAACCAAAAATCAAGTGCGGAGTGAAATCCCCAGCCTAGAGTTGCTGAAGCAATCTTTTTTTTTTTTTTTTTTTTTTTGAGATGGAGTCTCCTCCATCTCCTGGGTTCAAGCAGTTCTCTGCCTCAGCCTCCCGAGTAGCTGGGATTACGGGCACCCGCCACCACGCCCGGCTAATTTTTGTATTTTTAGTAGAGATGAGGTTTCACCTTCTTGGCCAGGCTGGTTTTGAACTCCTGACCTTGTGATTCACCCACCTCAGCCTCCCAAAGGGGCATGAGCCACTGCACCTAGTGAAAGTCTTTTTTAGATAAGATCCCCAGGTGATCTGTGAGAATTATTTCCTAGTATCTCATTTTATAGATGGGGAGACTGAGACCCAGAGAGAGGAAGGGATTTCCTAGAGTGATGGAGCTGAAAGCCCTGCCCTGCCCTGGTGCCCCTCCCAACTGCAATTTCCCAGGGAGGCTGTCTGACTTCTTGGGGAGGTTGAGAGTGAGCCGGGTATGATCTGTAGAGGGGTCTGCGTTGAGCACGTTGTGCAGAATTGGTGTCCTCTGCAAAGCTGCCCAGGTGTTAGCCTGCCTCAGGCCTCCCCTCTTCTGGAGCCAAGGGACGGCCTGCTCCCAGCCCGGTAGCCCCTCTTTGAGGGGAAGGTGGTGGTTCCCTGGTGCACCACCATCAGGAGGAGATGGTCCCCTCGGCAGGCAATTGTCAACACACCCTGGAGGCAAATGTCTTGAGTGGTGAGGGCGCAGGTGTCTGCGGGCAGTGATAGAACTTAGCTGGCTCCCAGATGGATCCCTCTGGGGGATTGCCTCCCCAGTTCCCCAGAGGGATAGATACTGTGGGGTGAGGATTCTTCCAGATGGGAGACACCCCCCTCATTCTCTTGGGAGTTGTATCCCCTGCGCATTCCCAACTGTTCTATCCATATGCAGGTGCAGATATGAGTGCAAGGCAGCCCGCACATTCCTGAGTGTTTGGGCCAGGGCTGAGTGAAACAAGGGCCAGCTTTCTGGCCCAGCCCTCACAGGCCCGTGTGACCCAAAACATTGGAGTGTGCGAAGTGCGCCCTCTGGGAGACACTACCTTGGGGGGGCTCTCTGGAGAATTGAAGTGGAGATGTTTCTGAACCCCAGGACTCTTGTCTGATTTCTCTAACTTCCAGCTGCCAGAGGGCAGGGAGGTTGTCGTGTTCATCACTGGGTCGCCACCAGGCAGGCCTTCATCATCCAGGCGGGATGTGTGGATGGGAGAGCTGATGTCATAGTGTGGCATTAGGAGTTTGTGAGCGACTTGGGCATGAGGCTTCATGTCTTTCCATTTTCTCATCTGTAGAATGGGCTTACTAATTTCTACTTCATTTAGTGGGGTTTTTTTTTGGTGGCAGGTTAAATGACTGAATTCAGCACTGAATAAACAAGGAGGTTATTATTAATGTAGATAGCAGCTGTGCCATGGGACGGATGGGGGTAGTGCTGTGAGTCCAGAAGAGGAAGAAATCCTGCCCAAGTGAAGGAGTCATGGCAGGCTTCTTGGAGGAGGTGTCTCACAAGTCAGACATGAAGAAGGGCAGAAGGTGGTGGAACAGGGGCTTCCCTGGTGCAGAGGGAGAAGGGTGGTGAGAGGGAGGTCTTGAGTGATCTATGAGGAAGAGAGCCCAGATGGTTGAGGTGAGGAGCTGGTGGGGCCAGCAGTGAAGAAGGTAGCACAGCTGGCCCTGCAAGGCAGATGGAGCTGCTTTCTGTTGTCCAAGAGCATGCCAGGGGCTGCTCCGGATCCACAGTGTGTTCCGTTTCATCGCCTTGCGCTCCCATCCCTGGGAGCTCTGGATCCCAGATCCAGATGACAGCCCATCTTGCTGGCAGGATGCCACCATCCCCTGGGCCTGAAGAATAACAGCATCCCAGACAAGCAGATGACGGCCTCCAGCAGCTACAAGACCTGGGGCTTGCACCTCTTCAGCTGGAACCCCTCCTATGCACGGCTGGACAAGCAGGGCAACTTCAACGCCTGGGTGGCGGGGAGCTACGACAACGATCAGTGGCTGCAGGTGAGTCAGCTCCACCTGGGACGCAGGGATGGGGCTGGGTGGGGTAAGGTCAGGCTGCCAGATCTCTGACCTCTCTCCAGCCCAGGCTCGTGCTCCCCAAAGAGTTCTAGAAAAGCCTTGTTTTCCTTCGGCTTTTCTTGCTTCTTCCCACCTGTAACCCCTTCTCCTGATCCTGCTTCCACCAAGGTGGAGAGAGGGTGTGTGTGTGTGTGTGTGTGTGTGAATGTGTGTGTGTGTATGTGTATGCATGTGTATGTATGTGTGTATATGTGTATATGTATGTGTGTATATATGTGTATGTATGTGTGTATGTGTGTGTATATGTGTGTATGTGTGTGTATGTGTGTGTTTGTATGTGTGTATGTGTGTGTATGTCTGTGTGTATGTGTGTGCATGTGTATGTATGTGTGTATATGTGTATATGTGTATATATGTGTGTATGTATGTGTGTATATGTGTGTGTGAGAATGTGTGTGTATGTGTGCATGTGTGTGTATGTGTATATGTGTATATGTGTGTATGTATGTGTGTATGTGTGTATGTATGTGTGTGTGTTTGTGTGTGTGTATGTGTGTGTGTTTGTATGTGTGTGTGTGTGTGTACAGGAGGAGAACCACTCCATGGGCTGCACAGGGTTGACAAGGCTCAGCCTATGGACAGCAGGGTGGAGGTAGAAGAGGGAGCCATGACCCAGGCATCTTGGGACCTCTCCCCTTGAGCACAGACTCAGTGTCTAAGACGCCACCATGGGACAGCCCTTGTATGTCATTGAAACTGGGAAACAAAAGACTCATGAAAACCAGGGCTTGCTCTGTAGATGCGGAAACTGAGCTGGCAGGATGGCGCTCTGCCTAGTGCCCACCCGCTGGCTGGCAGTGAGTTGGGTTGGCACTCGGATATTGGGGAATTGGCGTGTCCAGGCGCAGCTGGCAGGCTCTCCAGGGAGGTCAGGGACTAGGGACAGGAGGCCTGGCTCGGGGCCCTGTGGAGCACACTGCGGAGCTGGGTTCTGTGAGGAGCCGCCTGCCTGGGGACACCCTCAGGACCAGTGTCAGACTGTGAGCAGCACTGCAGGGAGCCTCCAGAGCGGTTCACGCCCCTCCAGGCTGTGGCCTTTCCTGTCCCTCTTCCCATCACACCGCAGTGCAGGTCTCAGGGAGGGGTTGGTGTGGGGTTGGCCGGGGCCCAGACCCTATGAGCTCTATAGCAGTGAGGTGCCTAACACCACGTACGGCAAAGTAGGTGGTATTATTTCTGCCCCCTTTTTATTTTCTGAGACACAGTCTTGCTCTGTCAATCGGGCTGGAGACCAGTGGCGCGATCTCGGCTCACTGCACCCTCCGCCTCCTGCAATTCTCCTGCCTCAGCCTCCCTAGAAGCTGGGATTACAGGCATCTGCCATCATGTCCAGCTAATTTTTTGTATTTTTAGTAGACATGGGGTTTCAGCATGTTGGCCAGGCCGGTCTTGAACTCCTTACCTCAGGTGATCCACCCACTTTGGCTTCTCAAAATGTTGGAATTACAGGCATGGGCCACCACGTCTGGCATTATGCCCATTTTATAACAGGAAACTGAGGCTCAGCCACGTAGCTTTTTTTCAAAACTAGAATTCATGCCTCAGTGTGTCTGCCTCTTTTCACCTAACTGGAGACGGTCCAAGCAGAGAAAATGTGATTGGTTTCTTCTGTAGGTGGACCTGGGCTCCCCGAAGCAGGTGACGGGCATCGTCACCCAGGGAGTCCGTAACTTTGGCTCCATCCAGTTTGTGGCATCCTACAAGGTGGCCTACAGTAATGACAGCATGAAGTGGACTGAGTACCAGGACCGCAGGACTGGCAGCAGCAAGGTGAGCATCAGTCCGGCGGTCCACCCCTTCCATGCCTTCATCATCACTTCCTGGGAGTCTGGCCTGGGGCCCTGAAGGGCGGGGGGCTGGCTCTGGGGTCCTCCTGACAGCCCCTCTGCTTCTAGATCTTCCCTGGCAACTGGGACAACCACTCCCACAAGAAAAACCTATTTGAGAAGCCCTTCCTGGCTCGCTACGTGCGCGTCCTGCCGGTGGCCTGGCACAACCGCGTCGC
>PVKP010045869.1:0-15910 GCA_004027715.1 Plecturocebus donacophilus | reverse complement strand
AAATTGCAGCTTCTGGTAATGCTAGCTGGCTGTTTTGCCCATTAGTTGATGTAGATTCTTCATTATGGTGATGCTCTTTACCTTTTGGTATGTTTTTGGAATGGCTGATACTGGTTGTTCCCGTCTATGTGTAGTGCTTCTTTCAGAAGCTCTTGTAAAGCAGGCCTGGTGGTGATGAAATCTCTGAGTACTTGCTTGTCCGCAAAAAATTTTATTTTTCCTTCACTTATGAAGCTTAGTTTGGCTGGATATGATATTCTAGGCTGAAAGTTCTTTTCTTTAAGGATGTTGAATGTTGGCTCCCATTCTCTTCTGGCCTGCAGGGTCTCCATTGAGAGATCTGCTGTGAGTCTGATGGGCTTCCCTTTGTGGGTAACCGGACCCTTCTTTCTGGCTGCCCTTAGCATTTTCTCCTTCATTTCAACCCTGGTGAATCTGACGATTATGTGTCTTGGGGTTGCTCTTCTTGAGGAATATCTTTGTGGTGTTCTCTGTATTTCCTGGACTTGAATATTGGCCTGCCTTGCTAGGTTGGGGAATTTTTCCTGGATAATATCCTGAAGAGTATTTTCCAGCTTGGATTCATTCTCTTCGTCACATTCAGGTACACTTAATTTTTAATAGTGTCTTTGTGTTGTTTTAGAAATTCAGTTTGATTTTAGTTTTAGAAACAAAAAAGTATATTATCACTGGAAATAACAGAGTAAAACATGATTAGTTTTTTGTTCATGAAAAGAGGAAAGGGAAGCAATCATAATAGAATGATACATTGTAGGGTGGATGGAACTGAAGCTGCTTTCTATTAGTATGCAGTTGGATTCACCCAGTTTCTCAGTGGAATGATCAATATGATTAGAAGCTTGGGAGCTTCTTTTCAAGTAGGCAATGTCAATTAATCAACTAACTCAGTGCTTCTTAATCAAGAGCAATTTTGCCCCCTAGGGGACATTTGGCAATGTCTGAAGACGATTTTTGTTTTTACAAATGAAAGTGGAGGGGGTGGTTACCACTGGCATCTAGTGGGTAGAGGCCAACCCTACAATGCACCGGGCAGTTTCTCACAACAAAGAATCATCAGCCCCAAATGTCAGAGGGCCAAGTTGGAGAAAGCATGCAATAACAGGTCAGCCAAAAAAGTATTATGAGTTTTCGATACTCCCAAGGTTTCAATACTCCGAGGCAGCAAATAATGTTTAGAATAATCATCATGTATTGAATATCTGCTCCATGCCAGGATCTTCATATTCACAGCTGCTCTGTCTCAGTTTGGGTCTGACCCCAGGCTTGTCTGGGGCCAATGTCTCTACTCTTCTTCCTTACCCATTTGGTGCAGGTGCATTTTCTCTGGACATCAGCATATCTATCCTCAGTTTCTTGTGTTTATATATATAAAATTATGTGTTTAGTGCATATTAGGTAATATGCTTACAGGAGAAAGCAGTCAAGCAAGAAGAGACTGGTGTGTCATTCTGGGTGTGAAACTAAAAACATCCTGACAAACAGGCCTCAGATCTATAACTTAATAATCCAGCCAAACTACCTGTGTAGCATAGTATAGCACAGAGCCTGGTCCTCAGTAGATACTTAATAAATATTTGTTGGGAAACTTTTTTCATAATCCACACAGAGTCCTTGGGTAAGCTTCAAAATGAGCAGAGTTTTTAAATGATCTCTTCTGTTGCATAACATTTAATTTGTTCCAGAAGCTGTTTCTTCATCCACGGGCACCTGATATTTCCAGAACTACACAGATGTTGTACCTTGTGTATCTTCCCATTTGCCCTCCACTTTTTCCTCTTTTTTGTTTTTCACTCTTTCACTCTGAGTCAATTTGGTCCTGACGAAGGCTCATCCCCTTGCCCTTTCTTCTCCTTGCAACAATGTACACTCCGCACCCTCTGCTTTAGGCATTGCCAGTATTCCCTGACTTATGCTCCTGCCAACAGTTTGCAGGGCAGGGCATGTGTCAAAAGCTTATTTGAGAGTATGATTTTATATTTAGAAAACAATGAAAAAACAGACTAGAGTTGACCCTTGAACAATGCAGTAGTCATGGGCGCTGACCCCCTCGCACAGCTGAAAATCCAAATATAACTTTTGACTCCCCAAAACTTAACTACTAATAGCCTCCTCTTGACAAGAAGTCTTATCGATAATATAAACAGTTGATTAACACATATTTCGTATGTTATATGTTCTTACAATAAAGATTAAGCTAGAGAAAAGAAAATATTAAGAAAATCATAAGACACAATTATCATAAAGTCTTCATGCTTGTCATCTTCAAATTGAGTAGGCTAAGTAGGAGGAAGAAGAGGAGGGGTTGGGCTTGCTGGCTCAGGGTGGCAGAGGTGGGAGAAGATCTGTGTGTAAGTTGACCTGCACCGTTTAAACCAGTGTTGTGCAAAGGGTCTGCTGTATTGCCATTGTAAAACAAAGGACTGAAAGAAAAGCTTGGAAAAAATCTTGCCTGGTGATCATATAGGGGTTTATTAACTCTGGGGTTGATGTGACCATCTTATGTTTATAAAAAGAAGAAGTTAAAGAAAGGGTATTGAGAAGCATGGTAGTATATGCTTTCCTTCCTTGTGTCCATGCCTTTGCTTGAAATATCCTCCTTCTCTCAGAACCTGAATTTCTTGGAACCTGCCCCATTTTCCCTGTGCAAAATCAGTCATTCCTCTATGCTCCCGTAATGCTTTCTGTTTAATCTCTATTATGTTCATTATCATCTTTTCTCTTTAGCATATTACACTCTGATGTAGCAAATACTTCTGAAAGAGAATTGCAAGAGCACAGTGACTAACTGCAGTAAGCCAGCTGGAAACTTCCATGTGCTAGGAGTGGATTCCAGGACTACAACTTTAGAGATTCAGAAATTTGGAGGTGGAACATGAGTTTAATTTTTTACATGCTTTTGTTCACAAGTTTCACTTCGGAAAGTGCTTAAACTTGAACTTAAAAAATATCCCTACTTGGTCTAGGAGCAAAACAAGCATTTTGATCAAAGCAGCCTGGTGCATTCAATCATTGTTCATTCAACAGTCATTAATGAAGAACTACTAATTGTAGTAACCTGTCCCAGGTGAGGCTGTGTGCAGTAGCTGTCCCTTATGTAGTCATGTTCATCCACTCTCCTTTTGCTGTTTGTCTTCTCTGTCTTTGCAAGTCCAAGCCCATTCTTAGGGCCCATTCAGTCAAAGTATTAGCGATAAACACTTTCAATGTTTGTCGTGGCCGGGGTGGTGGCGGAGGGGGATGCTAAGAAGAGTGAGAGGGGAAATAGATTTGCATTTTAATAGAGTATTTAAATTCCTTGGTATTTCAAGTTACTGGAGAAGAGAAAGGTTTCTAACTTTTACTGAATTCCTAGATGTGCCCAGCACTTGACCTGTATTATCTCATTTAACCCTTGCAATAACTTTATGAGGTGTTACTATTTTACAGAGGAGGAAGCTGAGACCCTCCATGTCTGGAAATAGATTAGGTGGAACATGGACTAGAAGCAGGTCTTACTGTAGAGGCCCTGCTCATTCTCCTCTATCCAGATGCCTCTGTTACCTCAACATTCTTGCCACGTCTGTGCTGGTTGGGAACAGCTTGGGATCACTGAACATCCTGGTACTTCTCTGGGCTGCCCCAAAGAGCACTGAAGATTGGCCCATCATCTTCTTAACTTTCCTAGGAGTGAGTGAATGACAGCTTGGGTCACTTTAGAAAGGATACTTACCTTTAGGATGAGGGCGTAGATCCAAAGCAAGCATGATGTGGACTGGTTCACTACCTTGCTGTTAGTGAAGGTGTGTTCATTTTTTATTGTAAACATACCTTGTTTCTATTTGACAAAAACCAGACATCAGAATCTCCAGCCAAGTGTACATGTTACTAATGACGTCTTGCTAGTCAGATTTAAAGTCTTTTTTGCAGGCATTAGTTCTTGAACAGTAGATTCAGGAACTAAGTTAAGGCCTGAAAAGAGTATTTGTTTTCTGCGTTTGATACAGAGCTTATTCACAGGCGAGGAATTTAAGGCACAGGAGGGAAACATTGGCCTCAGCTGTGCTTTCTGCCTGTGCTGCCGTGTGTCTGATTGCTGGGTATTAATTTGAGGAGTCTAGACTAGGTCTACCTGATTGAATCAGAAGATTCTTGAACCCACAAGCTGTGCCTAGAACTTCATTGCAGGTCTAAGAATCTGTAGCATTTGATCCAGTGACCTGCTTCTTAAAACTTCATCTGGCTTCCATGCCTTTAAATTTTCCCAGCTCTTCTACTTCTCCAGGCTCTTCCTCTTCTGCCTCCTTCTTTCCCTGTTTTCCAATTGTGGACATTCCCTAAGTGAACTGATCTTCGAAGCTTCATCTGTCTTTTTCTCTACACCTCCATCCTCAACTTCCCACCCAGTCCCTTGTTCCTTGTTTCCCTTGCGCAGAGGACAGTAAGTTACTCAGCATCTTTCTTAAACCATTTCCTCTTCTCAACTATGCTTCATCTGTCATTGGTCTAATGATCCATTCTTCTAAGACAGAAAGATCTATTCTTCCTATGGCTGGCCTCAAAGTCTAGGTTAACTGGATTACTTTGTCCTTTTCCCCAGGATAAACAATGAATCAATAAGAAGAATAAAATCTTGCTTCAAATATTTGATATCTTTCTTTATGACATTTGGTATCTTAAAAGATATGATATCTCTCATTTCCTTTCTATCACTTCTATCAACCTCACATATCATTGCTTCCTGCAACTATCCCAGATAATCTCTTGAAATAATAATAGCAAATGTAAGTTGAATACTACATGTATTGTGCTAAGCATTTTACATTTGTTACTTTCTTCAGTCCTCACAACCACTCTGTGAGATGCTATTTTCTTCATCTTGCCAAAAAGAATACTGAGGTTTACAGAAGTTAGGCAACTTGCTCAGCATCACACAAATACTGAATGGTGGAGCCTCAACTCAGCTCATGTCTGTTTTGTTCTAAACTTGTTGGTTGTAACCTGGAAATTCTGCTGCTTCCTAGAATAAAGGATGGTATATAGGAGCAGGCAATTAGTGAAGATTAGCTTCCTTTCTTCTTTTTCTATCCATCATTTCTTCCTCAATTTGTACTCAATTGGTGTAAATGGTAGGTGAATCAGTTGTCCCTTCACTGTCCATAACATACCACTTCAGCTCCTAATTTGCGATTCAGGGTTCACTACGTGTAATAGAAGGCACATTGAGGCAGAAGTTGTTTCTGTCCCTGGCTTTGCTACTAAACTTGTTTTGTAACATTGGACAAGTCATTCAACAGCTATGCCTGAGCTACTTCATGTGGCAAGTGAAAGGTTTGGTTGACACTTTCTTTGATTCTTTCCAGGTCTATATTTTTGTGACGTTGTTATTCTGCCTTCCCTTGTTTTATCCTCGTTTCTAGTAAAAACCCTTTCCTCTATGCCTTTTTTCCAAGCACCCAGACCTTGTCAGCTCCCTCTTGGCTGTTGCCTCTGCTTGCCCAGGGCTGCCTTTTCCTCTTCCTGCTGCATCTGAACCCCACCACCCTCCCAGGCTCTTCCTTCTGTGTAAAGTTAGTCCGTCTGTCTGCCTTTTCCAGGCATCTGCAGTACTTGGATCTGCATTGTTGCTTGCCTGTTTTCTGTTCACACATCTTGTCTTCTTAGATAACAGGTCCTTGAAGGGCTGGTCAGTTGCTCTAAGTTTCTTTTGCGTGCTAAGTTTCTTGTGTGTACCAGGGTAGGTGACTTCAAATGGAGTCGGTATTTCATAAATAATCGTTAAATGATTACATTTGGGCTTTATCTTAAGAGCAGAGCTTACTCAGCAGGAGTGCTCATCAGGGGAATCAGAATCAGGACACACAACCCACCAGAACTGATGAGGGTAAAACTGCTGGCAGACTAGTTAGGGAATTCCCACAATCCAGGGAGAAGTCCCTGAAGGCCCGGCCTAGTGAGCAGGTAAAAAGAGGCAGGGAGCACCAGATAAAAGAGGCTTGGTGTGCGCTGACTCTCCTACTGACAATCCTGGGCGGCAACGTCACTGTTACCTGGCTTTCTCTTCTCCAAGCAGTAGAGCTGCCCCAGTAAGCCAGGCAGACGTGCCAAAGTGCAGACTCGGGCACCCGAGATCAGAGCTCCAGAGAGCAGCCGGTATAAACCAATGTAATGGGGTGGATGAGTAGTTCTTAGCACAGCCTGATTTTAAGAGGTGGGGCAATATTTTCCCAGAGTCACTTACTTTCTTTGCCTCTACTGAGGTAGATAACAGCCTGCGGGTTTGTGGCCAGAGGATGTACGGTTCTGCGAACACATTTCATATCCAAGGCTGCCAGGTCTGTTTTGGCCTTTCTATTTGCCAACGGAGCACATAATAGCAGCTTATCGCCCAATCTCAAGTGCGTGATGGAAGCACTGGGGCCTACGGAATGCTGAGAAAAGTGTGGCCACTTTCCACCTGGAAATTCCACTTAAGAAAAAAAAAAAAACCTAACCAGAACCTAACCTAGACTTTTGGGCAGATCCGGAAACAGATTTTTGTCCAGCATTGGCCTGGTGGGAAGGAAGACAAAGTGGAGGGAGAGCTGGTGAGTCTGAAATTAATCAAAACGCGGCAAGGGACAAAGCAAGGGAGGCTGTCGCCCTCCTAAGTCTCAGGGAGACACGTCAGCTGGAGCTCCGGGCAATTTCGGCCTGGCAGTCTCGCGACCCGGGGAGGGGCGGCGGGCGTCTGCAGACGGGCTCTAGGGCCCAGCGGCCGGGCTCCACGGCGGGGGTGGAGTGTAGGGTTACGGTGACGAGCCCAGGCGACCCTCCCCGGCCCGCGCGCGGGGAGAGGGGAGCGCGGACGGCGGCGGGAGCGCGCGGGAAGCTCTAAGACCCAGTAGCGCTTTTCGGTTTTGGGGCTGGAGGTGAAGCCCTGTGTGAATGGGGTTGATTGTCCGGCGCCACTTCCCCGCGCTGCCCCAGGCCATGTCCAGCGCGCTGCCCAGCGGCAGCCTTCCCCAACCCCGGGACTGAACTAGCCATGATCGCCTCATGTGGAGGACAAAGTTGCGCCGGGGAACTTGTGAGCCTGCGGTGAAAGGTAACCAGCCGCCGCTCGAGGTGCCGGGAGGGCGCCTCCGAGGCTCCTATGCGAAGACCCAGACGCCCCGGGCTTCCCCGGCCCCTGCTGCTCAGGGAAGGGGCAGCTCCTGGGGGCCCGAGGCTGAGATCCTACATTGCTGTTGTTTTTAAGCGGGTTCCCTTGCCCCGCTTCAGGTCCTGTTGCCTGCGGGCCGGGCCTCAGCGCCTTGCCGCCCCGCGACCCACGTAGGCTGAAGTTGTGGCTCCGGGGTGCGGGCCCGGGGTGCGGCGCGTCAGACGCAGGGCTGGCCTTTTCGGAGGGGCGCAGCCATATGGCCTGCATCTCCGTGGCGCGCCCGCGCAAGGGTCTCGCTGCGAGGGAGGGGACGGAAGGGGGTGTCCGGTGCCGCTTCCCCCCGCGCGAGACAAAGGCGCGCGCACCGGCCCGCCCGACGGGCTCCGGAGCTCAGGGCTGGGCCCTTCCTGCCCGTGGGTAAGACCCGGCTCTGGCGCGTGGGGGCGACGAAAGGGTTGCACCACAGCCCCAGACGCCCGGATCGCGTTAGCTGCTGCTCCTTCTTTGTTCTCTCCCTAGACAAGTTTCTTTGACAAACTGGAGAGTTAGATCCAGCTCCCGCTTGCCTGTTAAGGGCTGCCTTTACAATAATTTGGTTTCGGGGGAAAAACATTTAAACTTTCCAAATGGAACTGTTTTTTCTTGGAATGTGACATTTGTGGCAGGAGGAAGAGTGGCGCGTCGGCGGATGACAGCCGAGCAGAGCCGTGGCCCAGCGCCGGGACAGGGGCCGAGCGTGCCCCATAGGCGGCCGGGCTGGAGGACACGGCGGCCGAGTCTTGGAGCCCTGGCGCGCACCTCTAGGGCCTCCGCCACCCGGACTGTGCCTGCGGCGAGGCGTCCGAGTTTCCCCCCTTACAGCCCCAGGCCGAGAATCTGAGTCCCCGCGCAGTCGCCCACCCTACTTTTCCTGACTTGATTGATCGATCACTAGGAAGACTTTCCCTTTCCATTTTTGTTCCAAGATTTTTGCCTTTTTGGCTTCGATGTTGATTTCCTGTCTCCGAGTGGCAAATAGCTTTTGGCCAGGTTAGCGTGTGGATCACCTGGACTGGGGTTTCAGAGGTCAGGGCCCTGATCGTGCCGCCTCCTGAGACGATGCGATTTGGACCCATCATTTTGTCCCCTTGGTCCCTCAGCTCCCTTTCTCTGTGAGGCCTTATTGCCCATTTTCTTCTCCGGAGGCATGTTATGAGAATCAAGTTTGTGTACTGCTTGCAGAATTCCTTGGTGGTAGTGGGGTACGTGGTCTAGAGAGCCAGTTGTGATACCTCGAAGATGCTTTCGTCTAACCAAAACAGTTACGCGCTAACCTGTTCACCATAAACGAATTAAACCAGAATAGAGGAATATTAATAGCTACAGTTTCAGAAAATCTCCTTCCTTTTCGGGAAGCAAAAAGTCAGGGCTTGAAATACTAAACAGTCATGGCTCCCTGCTTCCAAAACTGGCCTATGGGTCACTGCCAAACTGGCTAAGATTTCCCCTGGCTGCCTACCACTCCTGGGCCCCAGCAGCTGTGGAAGTCAGACCCAGGTTAACAATTAAGGAGCTCTCTAGATTGCAAGGTCTTGAAGCATCTGTAACAACTGACATTTACCTCCTAGCAAGGTGCTCTACGCATTATAGTGTATCCGCTATGAAGGCTCTTTATGAGAATAATGTGGGCACAATAGTTTAATACACTTTGAACTGTTAGTAAAGGGTGGAAAAGCATTGATTTGACCAGAAGGAAAGAAAATACCGATTCTACCAGAATGAAAAGGGTAGGACGTACAGTAGAAGGCCTTATACAGGCTCTACTTTTCCTTTTGATGGTGGTGGGGTGCGGGGGAGGGGGCCGAGAGGGATGAGGATGTTTAGTTCTTGTATGGGTGCACTTTTTCCTGCGATGCATTTTTCAAGATAAATAAGGAAATCTTTGTAAACCTGTAAGTGTATAGGAGAGAAGGTGCTGTACCTGTAAATCCCCTCTCCCTCCCCCTTCTTTTTAAAATGCACAGAAGTCTTGGTCTTTCTGGTTCTTTGCAGATGATGGAGGATGTAGAATACTAATGTTCCAAAGGGCATGTAGAAATCACAACATTTAAAAATACATCTTTTCATGGAAGCTAATGGAAGATTTTCAGTTTAAATGAGATGTTAAAATGCTGTCCTTAAGAAAAGCACATGCATGCAGAAATGTGAGTGATTTTATGGGAAGGCACTCTGCTGATTAGACTTGAGAGTGTCTGCCCTGGGCCAGTTAATCTGGAGGCTCCTGTGGGTAGAGCTCAGCTTTTCTGATGTCTACCCCTGTGGAAAAGTATGGACCCAGGGCCTAGGGAAAAGATGACTGAACTAATTGAAATTAGCAGGCTGGCTGGTGAGAGTTCTGTTGAAAAATACAGCCTCTAGGTACCAGAGGTGCATTTCTTCATAGTAATTTGTGAAAATGCCTTGAAAATAATAAAACACTATATAATGTAAGACTTGAAAAAAATAATGACATGAAATGAAAATTCCTAGTGAAAATTGTAAAAGTTTGATTTTTCAGGCCACTAAATTTAAAAGAAGTAACTTTGTAAGACCTGTTAACATTTCTGACATATAAAATTTCCCCAAAGTAACCTTTTCTCTTTTCTTTTTTTTGTGAGGAGGGTGGGTTGGCTGGGTGGATGTGGCTATCTGCATTTTAAATGCATAAGGAAGCTCAGGTCAGGAAATTCTGCAGTGTTTTGAATAATTTTCCCCCTATTTTTCATTAATTTTGGCAGGTTCTTATGACTCAGAATTTAGTAGATAATAAAATCCTTCAAAAGCGAGGGGTAGCATGGAGGTCAAATAAAAGGAGATATTTGATTACAGGGTTTGTTGGAAATAGACTGAGGTTGTTGTGGTTTCATGTTTTGTTTTGGTTTTTTGTTTGCCTAGTGATTTTTTTAAAGTTAATTTTGTTGGCTTGGCTTTGTTTTGTCTTGGAGGAGAGGTACAATGTAAATCTTGGCAATTGTGGGTAAGGCAGTCCTCTACATTTGCTGGAAGGAAGCCACTCCTGCTCTTGGTTTATGTCTTGGCACCAAGCTGAGTTCTCCTTTAACTTGTGAGGCCCTTGGCTCTGCCCTCATGGCTAGGCCTTGTGAAATCTTAGGGTATATTCATTTTGGACACTCAGGGCAGGACTCCAGGACTCCTAAAGGGATTCACACATCAGGCATTTTTCCCCCATCTTTTAGGAGGGAGTAGGAGAGTAACTCTAAGGTGGTGGAAAAGTATCCCTGTTAAGATACTGGAGAATTAGATTTAAGTTTTCAAAAACTGTCATCTTACTGTGTGTATTTAAACCTGTGTTTGTGACCTCACTGGCCAATATTGCAGCTGTGTACCTCTATTTTGTCATTTTGTTTTCATAAAATGTCTGCCGTTTCCTTTTTTTTTTTTTTTTTTGTAACTTTTTGTTTTGAAATGATCATAGCTTCATAGAGAGTTGCAAAAATAGTAGAGAGGTCTTGCGTACCCTTCACCCAGTTTCCCCATTGGAAACATCTAACATAACCATAGTACAATAGCATAGCCAGGACATTGACACTGGCACAGTCCACACAGCATATTCAGATTTCACCAGTTTTACATGCACATGTAAAATTTGTATTTCTATGTGTATACTTCTATGCAGTTTTTCATGTGTAGATTCATGTAACTGCCACGACAACCAAAGTACAGGCTATTCTATCACCTCAAGGATCTCTCTTATGCTATACCTCTATAGTTGCACCAGCCTTCTTCTCCCCACCCTGTTGCTAAATGCTTAGCAACCATTACTCCTGTTCACCATATCTATAATTTTGTCATTTTGAGAATGTTACATAAATATAATCATGTAGTATGCAAACTTTTGAGATTGGCTTTTCACTCAGCAGAATGCCCTGGAGATCCGTCTAAATTTTTGCTTCTTATCAATCATTTGTTTCTTTTCATTGCTGAGTAGTATTCCATGATATGAATGTACTATGGTTTGTTTAACCATTCACCTATGGGTTTTTTTCCAGCTCATGACTATTGCACAATAAGTTTTTGTGAACATAAGTTTTTATTTCTCTGGTGTAAATGCCCACGATTGTGATTGCTGGGTTGTATGGTAAGTGTGTGTTCAGTTTTTTACGAAATTGCCAAACTTCCAGAGTGGCTGCACCATTTTACATTCCTATCATCACCATAATGGCTGATGATGTTGAATGTCTTTTTTATGTGCTTTTTTGCTATCTATATATCCTTTTTTGGTGAAATAACTATTCATGCCTTTTGCCCATTCCCTAACTGGATTATTTATTTTACTGTAGAACTTTAAGAGTTCTTTGCATATTCTAGACACAAGTCCTTAGATTTCTGGCTCATGTATATATTTTTCCAAGTATGTAGCATGTCTTTTTAGGCCCTTACCAGGATCTTTTGGAGATCAAAAGTTTTTAATTTTGATAAAGTCCAGTTTATAGATTCCTTTTTTCTTTAAGGATGGTGCTTTTGATATCACATCTAAGAACATTTTGCCTAGGCCCATGTCTCAAACATTTTCTACTGTGTTTTCTTCTAAAAGTTTTATAGTTTTACATTTTATTTTTAAATTATAGTTCACTTTTATCCCTCTTAAGAGTTTGTATGTCTTGCTGTTGATCTTATAAACCTCTATTAGGTCTCGAATATACACAGATGAACTGTCAGGTGTAGTTCCCACTCTGAGGTGCTCACAGATTAAGGGTGTGGCATGTGGACATTACAATGTGTTAATGCTATGATGGGGACACATGTGATGTTCTGTGGGAGCTCTGAGCAGAAAGGAGAGAGCGCTTGCTTTGGTCCAGGTAATCAGGGAGGGCTTCCCTGGGCATGCTGCTCAAGCATGGTGGGAATAAAATTGGTTTGCTTTTGATCTAGTTTTTGGATCTTTATTGCGTGTTACTCTGATTCTTGAGCACGTGGTGATTGAGTTGGCTTACACTGAATGGTTGAGTTTTTTGAACAGCACATGTCATGATAGCTTAAAAGAAGGTGAAAACACAGTACTCAGTAACATAAACAGTATGAATGAAGTTAAATATATTAAAAGTTAAGTATATGTTAAAATGAAAAAGGAGAGGTAGTATTTTGGATTAAGAACAGATAGCTCTGCTCGTATCCTGGCCCTGCCACCTCCTTGCTATATGACCTCGGAATTGTACGTGCTGAAGCCTTATGAGTCAATGGGGAAAATAATAGTTCTTCCCTCATAGAGCTGCATGAGGGCAAAGTGAAGTAATGCTCACAATGCTGGGCACATTGAAAGTATTCAATAAATGCCTGCTACCATTTCACAGGCACTATGTCATCTAAGCCCGACAATATCCTTAGAAGATTATTGTGGGGCTTTTTTGTCATTTAAGCCCCACGGTAGCTGTAGAAGAATATTGTGGGGAGGAGGTGTGTCTACCACGCTATGACTCGGTATATGGCTACCATATTGCCTTGGTAAATCACTTAGGCTCTGTAAAATAAATGTATTTACTAAATATTTATCTTCTAAGGTTATTGTGGGGCTTAAAAGACATAGTGTGGGTGAAAGAGCTACATAAGAGGTGAAATTTGGTACAAAATAGTTTTCTTAAAAAAATTATTTTCTGCATTCTCAGTATCTTTTTGGAACAGTATCTTTGGACTTAGAGTGCTCTGCCTCTCCTGACAGTAAGTTTCATTGCTACTTGGGGCACTTGGTAACAATTGCATAGACATAGGCAGGGACCATAGATGTACTCAAAGATGTCATGAAGGTTCCTGCAGTGGATGGATGGTTAAGCTAGGGTCTCTGAGGAACCTCCAAACGGAGATGTTTTGGAGGCACATTGATAAGTAGTTGTAGTAATGACCAAAGGAAAGCTCAGTGCTGGAAAACTGCTTGAGGAGATGTTGAAATATTAAGAGATTCAGCTTCCTCACAGTAGAGAAATATAACTTCATGACTTTTTTTTCTAGCAGTTTAGGACAAATGTGATCTGGCCTTCATCTATTTGTGCAAAATTTTAGACCTACACTGTCCATAGTAACCACTAGTCACTTGTGGCTATTTATATTAATGAAAGTTAAATGAAATTAAAAATTCAGGTCCTCAGTCACACTATCCACAGTTCAAGTGCTTAATAGCCATTTCCATCATGGCAGCAATTTCTGTTAAGCAGTGTTACTCTTCAGTGAGATTGGCCCTGCTGTCTGATGGCAACACCACTAGACTTCAAAGGATAAGACAGGGACATTTTGAATGAAATGCACTACATCTCCCTTGGAAGGCTGATATGAACCGATTGGGAATGCTCTGTTCACTTGAATCTCATTTTGCCACTTGTGTTTTTGGAGGCTCATTCCATTTGAAAGGCGGGTCAGCATGGCAACTGAGTTATGCTAGCAGCAAAGCTTACCAGGTCATTATCAAGAGATGTCTGCTGTCTCTAAAGATGTTTCATTCATGGGATTCTCCCAGGGATCTGGCCCTTAAGAGAAGCAAATAGTAATGGTTGGGTGCAATTAGCACAGAAAGGTCTTTCTCCTAAAGAGGACTATCAAAGGTCAGCCTGGACTTCACCTTGGATCTGTTCCACTGTTGAACCAACCTTTGTCAACGAGAGGCAGACATCTGGCCGTTGTTCATCTCTCCAGTGTTTGCACATGCTCAGATACCATTCCACACTACATCAGCCTAACTATTGACTTCTTTGAAAGTGTTCTGTAAACTGTAATAAGGTTCATTTCCTCGCCCACCCTACATCCAGTCAGTCTTCAGGTCCTTACAGTTGACTTCCAAAATACTTCTTGCATACTTTCCCTTCTTTTGCATGTCTCTACAGCTAAACCAGTTTAAGGGCTAATTACCTGTCTCCTGGACTATTGTGATAGCCACCCACATAACAGGTCTTCCCACTTCTGTTTTCTTGCACCTCTTCTGACCTAGTCTGTCCTTTCTTCTTTCCCTCCTTCCTCCCACTTTTCCTCCACCCTTCTCAGAATAAGCCCAGCAACACAGAGATGATAGATATCTTGTGTTCCAAGTTCGCTTTGCTTCCTCTTTGTGAGGTGGGGCTCTAAACACACCCAGTGGCCACCTGCCAGGGAGGAAGGAGGCATCTCACATTCAGCTGCTGCTTCTCAGCTATGAGGGCTACTTTGGGTGGTATGACCCAGGAATGTGACCCCTGAAAGCAGATGTGAGGCAGGCCTTTTCCTTTCTAACAGGGGCTGTGTTCTGGAGGACTCTGGGAACCAAGTGTTTTGTGAGCAAGCCTCCTCTATCTGCGGGTCTTGGGAAAAGTAGAGAATATGAAATCCTCTGGCAAGGCCCTGTTCCTGAGGGATTGGCTCCTAAATATCACTGCAGTTATAGGTTGATTGCTCATCCTGGTGATGTGGGAAAGGTCAGAAGATAGAAGAAGGGCAGACAAAGAGATTAGAAAATGTGATTTTTATGGAAATTAGTGGATGGGGGGTACTCAGTGCACAGCGTTAAATTCATTGCAGAAAAACACATGTAAAACCAGTCTAGCTTCTTAAAAAGAGAAATGATCTAATGGTCCTTTTATCTAAAAGAGTCAAAGAAAATGCCTTTTGAAATCACAATAAGCTTCAATTAAGATGCCTGGGGGAGAGAGATCCAAGATGGCCGACTAGCAACAGCTCAGGAATGTAGCTCCCAGTGAAAGCGCAGAGAACGAGTGGAAGCTGCACTTTCCAACGAATTTTTGTTGCCCACAGACCAGGAGATTCCCGGCAGAGAAGCCACAAGGGTCGCCAGCGCGACTCTTTTGGCTGGCGTGGCTTTTGCCGGCACCCGGCGCAGCACTGCCCAGCGTGGAGTATACGGGACGGATGGGCTCGGCTGGTCCCATCCCCACAAGGAAAACAGCAATTGGAAGCGCTGAGGACTGAGAGTTTCACAGCAAGCACAGCGAACCCGGGAAGGTCTGGCTCTGAGGGGAAGGGACATCCGCCAAAGGAACACTAAGAAACAGAAAAAACTTCATCACCGGGCAGAGAGAGATCCAAGATGGCCGCGTAGCAGCAGCTCGGGATTGTGGCTCGCGGTGAGGGCGCAGAGAGCGAGTGGACGCCGCAGTTGCAGACGAGTATTTGATGCCCACGGACTGGGACATTCCTGGCGAGGGAGCCACATGGGTCGCCAGCGCGACTCTTTTGGCCGGCGCGGCGCTTCTCGGTGCGGAATGTACGGGACTGGATGCCCTTTTAGTTGGGCTCGGCTGGTCCCATCCCCACAAGAAGAACAGCAATTGGAAGCTCTGAGGAGAGAGCGAGAACAGCTGAACCTGGGAAGGCCCAGCTCTGTGGGGAAGGGGCGCCCCCTGAAGGAAAACTAAGAAACAGAAAAAACTTCATCACCAACAAGCCGGACGTCCACTCAGAGACCCAATCTGAAAGTCGGCAACTACAAAGACGACAGGTGGATAAATACACAAAAATGGGAAGAAACCAGTGCAAAAAGACTGAAAACACCCGAAATCAGAATGCCTCTCCTCCTACAGGGGATCACAGCTCCTCATCAGCAAGAGAACAAGGCCTGACGGAGGATGAGTGTGATGAACTCACAGAATCAGGCTTCAGAAGGTGGATAATAAGAAACTTCTGTGAGCTAAAAGAACATGTTCTAACCCAATGCAAAGGAACTAAGAACCTTGAAAGAAGATTTAACGAAATGTTAATGAGAATGGACAACTTAGAGAAGAATATAAGTGAATTGATGGAGCTGAAAAACACAAC
>PVKP010045868.1:0-15913 GCA_004027715.1 Plecturocebus donacophilus | reverse complement strand
GAAATAGGGGAGGGACAGTGTGGGGGGAGGGACAGTGGGGGGTGGGGAGGTGTGGGGAGATAGCATGGGGAGAAATGCCAGATATAGGTGAAGGGGAGGAAGGCAACAAATTACACTGCCACGTGTGTACCTATGCAACAATATTGTATGTTCTTCACATGTACCCCAAAACCTAAAATGTAATTAAAAAAAAAAAAAAGTCAGATTACATTTTGTTGATGTTATATAGGAAAGGTTGACTTGTATATGCTAACCTTTTATCCTACAACCTTACCATAATCCCTTGTTTGTTCTTGGAGTTATTTTTGTTGATTCTTTTAGATTTTCTTCATAGATAATTATGTAATCTGCAAACAGTAACAGTTTTATTTTTTCATTTTCAATCAGTATACCTATTATTTTCTTTTTGTTTCTTATTGCATTGCTAGGACTTCCACTGTGCTGTTGAAAAGCAGTGGTGAGAAGAGACATCCTTGCTTTGTTTTTTATTTTAGTAGGAAAGCTTTGAGATTCTCACTACTAAATATGGTGTTAGCTGTAGGCTTTTGTTTTTGTAGATATCCTTTATCAAGTTGAGAAAGTTTTCCTCTATTCTTAGTATTTTTTTCACTCTTTGAAAAAGACAACTACTTTAGGCAATTGTAATAGATTGTGTGGTCTCATCTAAAGTAGTTGTCTGGAAGAGGGAAATCCCTTCTGTTGGTCAATGATGCTTCTACTTTGTAAGGAGATCAAGGCTTTGAAGTCCAGTTTCTTCTGGAAATTTCAAAATATATTGATGAATATTGGTAAAGATAATGAACTAGGATCATTATTTGTATAATTTATGTTATGGGTTACTTGTATAATATGTTTTTTGATTAATTACCAAATGTATCACATTTGGAATCAGTGTAAGACAAATTAGCATAAAATAGCTTCCCTTAAGCATTTCTCATGCTGTCATTCATGTTGTTCCTCATGGGTTGCGAGAGAAAAGATCTGAAATCTGGAAGTTTTAGTATGGGCCTCCACTTTCTGCATATCCTCAAGAAAAGTAACTTGTGGTCACTTTAAAAGTTTCAAAGTCTGGTTTCATACAAAAAGTCTCTATCTTTTGGTTACCATTTTATAGCCTAGCCCAAGATATAAATTTGAATCCTATATTATCTAGTTAACTTCTTTTTCTGGTGACAGTTTTGTTACTAAAATAACTTGAATGTGGCTCGGTTAACTTTATAGAAACTTTAGTTCTCTTAGAAACTATGCCTTTTTTTAAAAAAAACACAGTTATAATAGATCATTAATAGAGCTTATTGAAAGTAGAATAGACTCAGTGTATAGACCTTCTTTAAATATGAATAGTAGAGTATTTGGATTGTACCTTCCTGTGGTTTTTATTTTGTAATAAGTTATCTTTATTGGAAAAACAACACATAATTTGATGAACTACTTTCTTGTCTTCATAAATTAAAAAAAATCTCAGAGCAAAGATGAAACATTGAACAGGTTGTTTTCAGAAGAAAGGCCTTATTGCTTTTTAAGTGTCCATTATTCTGTGAACATTAAATTAAATTTCTGGTAGCCACATTTTAAAAATTGGTCTGCCTTCTGAAGCTCAGAACCTTTCCAGTATTTAATTTCCTGGGTACTTCTAGGAGGAGTTGGAAATGCCCTTCTTATACAGCTGCTTGATCTTGTTGTTTTGTTTTGTTTTCTAAATGGCTCCTCTATTTTTCACCCTGGCTTCTACAAAGGTCCAGTCTTTTTTTAAAAACATATATTTTAAAGTCATCAAAGGATATTATATCACAAATAACTAAAATAAGTATACAATGAGATTGAAATAAAACTGAAATTGGGAGCAAGAAAAATATTAAAATATTGTCCCATTAGTTAAGGGTAGATGAAGCAATATTAACAGTTGAAGATAATACAGTCCTACCTAGCTCCCATTTCTTTTATTCTCCTCTATTATAGAAAAGGGTATTTAAAGACTGAAAGTATTAATAAAATACAGAATTAAAGTCTGAGATAAGTGAATGAAAGCAAGAGGGCATCCAACTGCTTTAAATATATTAAAATCTTCAGAGCAAGAGGAAGTAAAACATGGGTACTTATAGAATTTGGAAATGTTTGCATATAACTGCTACTAATCATCTTTGAAAAAAAATGGCAAAGCAGAGTGTCTTAGTCTGTTTTGTGCTGCTAAAACAGAATACATGAGGCTGAGTAATTTATTATGATGAACAGAAATTTATTGGCTTACAGATTTGGATGGTAGAAAGTTCAAGATCAGGGGACTGGCATCTGGTGAGGGCCTTTTTGCTGTGTTATGACATGGCAGAAGGTAGCACAAGGGCAAGAGAGAGAGGAAAAGGGGGACTAACAACCCTTTTAGTAAAAAACCCACTTCTACAATAACAGCACTAATTCATTCCGTCTTCCCTCATGACCTAATCACCTCTCATTAGGCCTCACTTCCCAATACTGTTGCACTGGGATCAAATTTCTAAAATGTGAACTTTGGGCACACATTCAAATCATAGCACTAAGCACTGCCAAAAACTTGAGGAAGGGAAACATCTTAACTTTTATAATAAAAAATATAAATTTCAAAAATTACAAATGAGAGGCTTTGATTTTTTTCATACAAATGTCCCAGCTGGGTCTAGCCATCCCTATTTTAAAGGCATGGTGGGTAAGTGGTACCCAAACCCCATGACAGCTTCCAGCATTCTGTACCTCAGCCCATAATTAGAACGTCTTGGTTTCCATTTACCTATGAGAGAAGATAGAACTACAACATTTTAGAATAAATTACTTTAAAAAAAAAAAAGCTTTGGGAGTTTAGAAAAGCATGTCATTTTTATTGAGAAGTTTTCTAGTAACAAGTCATATCAAACCAACTTACTTTCTGAGTTTACTAGAATTCAAAATACTGTATTTCAAGCCTGGGCAACTTAGGGAGACCCAGTCTCTACCAAAAAAATTAGCTAGGAGTGGCACGCACCTGTGGTCTCAGCTACTTGAGAGGCTGAGGTGAGAGGATTGCTTGAGCCCAGCAGATTGAGGCTACAGTGAGCCATAATTGAGCCACTGCACTCCTGCCTGGATGACAGAGTATATTAGTCCATTCTCACACTGCTAATAAAGACATACCTGAGACTGGGTAACTTATAAAGGAAAGAGGTTTAATTGACTCACAGTTCAGCATGGCTGGGAGCCCTGAGGAAACTTACAATCATGGCAGAAAGGGAAGCAAACATGTCCTTCATAGGGTGGCAGGAAAAAGACATGCCAATCAAACGGGGAAAAATACTCTTAGAAAACCATGAGATCTTGTGGGAACTCACTCAGATCTTGTGGGAATGCATTCACTATCAAGAGAATAGCACGGAGGTAATCACTCCCATGATTCAGTTACCTCCTACTGGGTCCCTCCCATGACACATGGGGATTATGGGAACTACAGTTCAAGATGAGATTTGGGTGGAGACACGGCCAAAGCAAATCACAGAACAAGGCCCTGTCTCAAAACAATAAATACATAAAAGAAATATATTTCAATTTCACCAACATTCCAGAATTGTAGAGTTGGCAGGGATCTTAAAGTTATTTCAAATTCCTCATTTTTAAGTGAAAAAAGAAAGACCAGAGAGATTAATTACATTGCCTAATATGACAGCGAGTTTGTGGCAGGTAGAGTTGGAATAAATGGATCTCCTAGTCTGAGTTTTTTCTAGCACACCAAGTTTTTCTCATAATATGTTTGTTGATAAGAGGACGTATGGGCTGAATGAAGCACGGTTAGATAAGTTTATAGTTGATGCAATAGCCACACTCCAAAAAATGTTTAAGATGTTTGTGTCAATTTAAAGAGAGATCTACAAAAGTGTACTTCAGTTTTCTGCCTCTGGCTCTGTCACTGTCATGTTTAATATGTTAATTATTAAGTTGGAAAGAAGACACAAAATCTCTTACTAAATTTTTAGATAATACAAAGCTGGGATGAATAGTGAACACATTGGAAGATAGAATGAATATTCAAAAGACTTTTGACTGGAATAATGAAGTGAAACTAAGGCAAAATTTAATAGGAGAAAGAGAAAAGTACTTCAATTAAATTAAGAAAAATTGACTGCCTTAATTCAAGATGGGGGATAGTTGGTAGAAGTTTTAGTTGAATGCAAGGGTGATGCAGGCCAGCAGTGTCATTTGGATGCCAGAAAGGGTTGTTGCAATTTCAACTTATATTAGAGGGATGACTGAGCCCTGATAAAGGGTAGTGATGGTCCCTTGCACAGACTCAAGTGGAGCATGAGCTGGCCTCTAGACACCACGTTTTCACAGGGATATTGACAACTATAGTTCTTAAGAGGAGAGTGACAGGAACGGGATTATGAATGGTCTGTTGTGAAGAAAACCAGAAACAATTATCCTGAAAAGGAACTGATTTATGGATGGTTTGATAATAATACCTGTCTTTAAAACCATTTTTTTTCTTTGTTTAGTTTTTTAATTCGTTCAGTAAAGTTTTGTTCAGAACTTCCTAGTAAGTGCTAAGAATACTAGGTAGGTAAGTAGGATAAGATCTCTGCTCTTAAGAACCTCATAGTCTGACACTGTGTTTCTAAAAGCAGGATCTCTGGGTGCCTTGAGTGCCCACTAAACAGTGTAGAATCATAGACCTACCTGATACCATAGAATAAGCCCATTGGTGAGGCTTAGACTATTGAATTTCTAGGAGCACACATATTAGCAGTAAAATTTGGTAGATGTTGTGGTAGAAGTTTGTCTGATGTGCTTAGGTAGCATAAGGGAAGGAGTAGATAAGTGTGTTTGATAGAGTCTGCCATGTAGTAAAGGGAAGAGAGATACTCCTGGATATCCTAGAGGGAAGAATTACAGCAGTGAGTGAAAATTAGAGAAGCCAGTTTTCAGCACAGTACAATGAAGATTTTTTTAAAAAAAACAAAGAGGTGTTTCAAAGGTGGAACAGACTTCCTAGTGAATCATGCACCTCCTCTTCCTAGAGAAGATCAAGGGGGGGCCCAACAAACAAGTATAGGGTGGTTTGGGGAAGAATGCTCCTGTCCCTCATCCTATGACCCACCTCTCCATGAAGGGGGAGCTTCTGCCAACACTCCCTTTCCCTTTCTCCTGAATTCTCACTTCTCACTTTCTCCTCCTTATGGGAGAGACTAGTCTGATTTCTTAGAATTTGGGGAATTTTTTTTTTGAAGGAATCTCGCTCTGTCACCAGGCTGGAGTGCAGTGGCACAATCTTGTTTCACTGCAACCTCTGCCTCCTGGGTTCAAGCGATTCTCCTGCCTCAACCTCCTGAGTACTTGGGATTACAGGTACTCACCACTATGCCCAGCTAATTTTTGTATTTTTAGTAGAGATGGGGTTTCACCACATTGGCCAGGATGGTCTCAATCTCTTGACCTTGTGATCCACCTGCCGTGGCCTCCCAAAGAAGTCTGGGGCATTTTTGAGGCCATGTTTTCCTAAGGGCAGTTGGTCATATAAAGCACTTCCTTTACCAGGCTGGTGATTCCTGTGTTAGTCAGACGTGCAGGCTTTTCATCTGAATGGGGTGGGTCCCAGTTACTGCTCTGCAGGAGGCCCTGGCACATCTGAATGTGTAAGTTTCAAGTTGTATATTGAAGGTAGAAAGTAAGGACACCAGTTTGCCTCAGGTCCAACATGTATTCTGCACCTTAGTTACCAGGACTTCTGCTTTAAGAAACATTGAAAGATTTCCAGACCATTAAGAAACAGATATCTGAATCTCCATTTGGTTAGAAATTCCATGATTAGATAGCATTCTGAGGTAGAGGACAGGTGAGTCACAGACCCACAAATCCAAAACACTTTTGTTTTATTTATTTATTTTTTCATTTAGTGATGTCAGGAAACTAGCAGTTGGGCTTTCTCAGCATACAGATGCCTTGTAGGCAGAAGGTTGAGCCATTACCCCTTCAGAGTCTTACTGTGGCCTGGATGCTCCAAGGCCCTGTTTGTTTATAGATGCTGGCTGGTATTACTTGAACAATTTGTCCTTAAGTCTGCTGATCAATAATATCCACGTGTCAAATGGTTAGACCTTGATCTTAACCTTACTTTCTCTTTCATGGCTTTAGGAATCCTCAGAAAGGTAGAGATGTCTCACACATAATTTAGGTTGCCTTTATTTATTTAACAAATTATTGTACATTCTGTATAATATGCTGTCCAGATCTTCCCTTGAGGATTGAAACATTATTGCCCCAGTTTTAGAGAGTTGGCAAGTGATGGTTTCTAATGGAGTCTCTCACCAGGAGCTATCCTTTGCTGAATGTTACCTCATCCAAGGTGACATTTCCTTCTTGGAGGTAGTCCACATGGTTAAAATAGGGGAATCCTTTTACCCAATTTGGGACAACTCTGTAGGACCATTGCAGTTCTAGAGCTCCCCATGGAATGGCTGAGGAGTTTGTTGTGATTTATCACAGAGCAGTTTCTATCTCTGCTAAATGTTGCTTCCATTTGTTCCCATGGGATGATTCCAAGAGCCCCTGCCCCCAGTAAACTTCCTGTGTACAAACCGTTGTCACAGAAGTCTTCTTCCTCCTAGGGAACCCAACCTGCAACACAAACGTTTGAATTTTAAAACTTAAAAAAAAAATCAATTAAAAATGCTTAGTGTATGGAATATAGCAGTGTGAAAAGAGCCTACTGTTCTGTTGTCTGTCTGTTCCAGCGACCGTTTTTTCCTGTTGTTATGACTTGGTTAGACTTCACAGACCTGCCTTGCTGCTGATATTCACAGGGTGCTGCTGCACTCCTCTTAACCCCTGTATTGTTGGGCATGTCACCTCATTGCCTATGGCTATACCACTAGTCACCTTGATGTTAGTGGCCTGCTTTGCCGTGTTAGCTATGTTAGACTCTGGATACCTTGGCAGCGTTGATGACCTATTCTTGGCCCCTATTTCTTTGTTGTGACTGTTCTTTCTGCTGCCTTTTGATTGAAGCCTGTCTCCATGTCTACCTGTCTTTGTTGTCTGAGTTGCTTGCTAGTAAAGGAACCTGTTCCCTTTCTTGTGCCAAGCACCTTTAGATATAGCTGTGTCCCTTGGCACAGCTCTTTGGCTCCCTAGTGGCAAAGTCTTTCATTTTCATCATCCAGCCCTCTTTAGAGGTCACTTTCTCATGGAAATGCAGGTGCCTTTGAGTGATTCATTTCTTTCACTTATTTGTTTTTATGCAGCTCTTTTCTTGCCTTGGATATGTAGATATCCCTGGGGCCTGGTTAGGGTAGATAGAGAGTGTTTTAAAGATAACCTCATATGATACCCAGAATAACTTCTCCCTTTGCTATAATCAGGTCTTGATACTAAGTTTATCCCTTCCTAGACTTCTATCCACTTATGGCAACTTTTTCTTTGGTGGCCTGGTTGTCACTTCTTGGAGCATGGCTTCCCTTGAGATCTTCCCAATCTATCAGAAATGTCTGTATTTGTCTAGACGTTAATTATGGACACAACCCAAGATCATTCCCTGGGGGTCTTGAGCCCCATACCAGTAAAGGGATGCAGCTAGATTCTTATCTAAGTGTTCACAAACATTCCACTACAGTTACCCTTAATAGCCCTGTGCACACAAATGACCTCTGGACAGGAGGGCGCCTAAGTCTTCAGGCTAGCATATCTGAATCTCAGCCAGAATGCACTAATATGTACGACTTTGGAACTGTATGAAGTGATAATGTGTAATAGGAAGAAAACTGAATCTGGAGTCAGGAGATCTGGAATCAGTTCTGTTAATGTTGCAAATCTGTTGCTTTAGATCTTAGGACCTCAGTTTCTTCAATTGTAAATGAGGAAGTTAGAGTAGATTATCTCTAATAGCTCTTTCAGTTCTAACACTTTATGATTCTTTCCAGCCACTTGTGTCATCTTTCCACACTCTTTATTACCGTGACTTTAATTGGGTCTGGCATGAACTCCTCTGAGGGATGACATTTCCAAAACAGTTTGCTGCTGGAATGCGGATGATACCATTCCAGGGTTGAGACATATGCATTTCTTTGTGTGACCTCTGGATCCTAGCACAGAATTTTCCATCCTAGCCTTCCTGGAATTAATCAAATGCTTCAGGAGAGGCTCATCCAGGATTGTGCCTTTGAAACAGATTCTTGGGTAGAAATCATCAGGCTCACCTTTGTGCCCAGATAATATGGAAGACTGGAAAGAAATAAGTTGGTCTAAGATATTATTTAATAGATTTACTGCCTAATGCCAAGTCCTTGAATTCAGCATACAACAAAATCAAAGAATAGTAAGTGGGTTGTACACCTACATAACAAGACATTCAGTGGTTAGAATTCCCATAGACTGGTTCTATGGGATCAACTGCTGTCGTCACATACATGAATGTTTTTACATAGAATGTAAAGCCTAAAGACAGAATCATAAGACTGGAAAGAATTGTGCGAAGACATGTTTTGTTTTCTAAGAGTAAAGTAAACAAACTGTAATTAAGCCATCTCAGACAGAAGACAATCAATATTACCCATTGAAAATCAATAGAGAATCTACAATCCTTAGGAGGAAATCTTTCTCTTCTTGTTTATAATAATTCACTATCTACGAAGCCTTCCTGTCAGTCACCACTGTTGCCGTTGAAGGGAGGTATGAGACAAAGAACTGGTACAGAGTCCCCTGAAAAGTCAGCCTTTTTCTTCAGTCTCCATCATCCATGTGTCTGACAAGTTTCTTTGAAATATCACTCCAGTCAGTTCCCTGCCTTCATCACACCTCTTATACCTTGGTTTGTCCCTTATCATTTCAAATCTGGATTACTGTGATTGTCTCTTAATTTAGTAAACTCTAGTTCAACAGTGCAAGTAGAAAAATGAGTTCAGTGCAAGATCTGATATTCCAAAATCCTCCCAGCACATTACAAAAAGTCTTATTCTCTTGCAAGAACAGGAGATAAGACTGACTAGTAATTGTCTAGCAGACATGGTAGAGAGTTAGAGGGAGAGAGCTTGTTGTGGTGGCTAATGCCTTTGCAAGGCCAAAATGTTGGGCGACTGAAGCAGGAGGATTGCTTGATGTCAGGAATTTGAGACCAGCCTGGGCAACATAGCAAGATGCTGTCTCTAAAAAATAGTTTAAGAAATTAACCGAGCATGGTGGTGCACACCTGTCATCCTAGCTACTCAGGAGGCAGAAGCAGGATGATTTCTTAAGCCCAAGAATTTGAGGCTGTAGTGAACTACGATCATGCCACACACAAAGAGAGAGAGAGAAAGAAAACTCATACGATGTTAGGCCCTGACAGTGCCAAGACGTGAAGAAAGATACCTTGGTACTGTTCATCAAGTATAGTATTTCTTCATGAATAGTATACTGTCTATATTCCTGGGAAGTTCTACAGACTTGAAAGGAAGGTGTGAGGTTAACTGGGGTCTGATCTGAGACTATGATTATCCTGCTTGCTTCTGTACTAGCCAGGTGCTACTGCTGCTTTTTCCTATTTCTCAGCATTTTGCCTTGGCCTTGGGGATTGAGCTCAAGTAGTCCTGCCATATCCCTCTACATTAGATGCATCAACTTAGTTTTTCTACTGTTTAGTCTCATACTCCTTTAGCCCATCATTTACATTGCTGCTGAAGTGATTTTTTTTTAAATGCAAATCTTATGTACTCCCTCACTCAGTGTTCCACAGTAGCTCCGCACTGCCCTCAGAGTGCAACCCAATCTTCTTGTTGGAATAGACAAAGCCTTGTGACCCAGCTCTTGCTTGTCTCTTCTGCTTTTTCTTAGTTATATCATCTTGTCTTTGCCTGTGCTGTCATCGTGGCTTTGTCTACTTATGAACCTCATGTGGCTTGGCTCATTCCAGCTTAACCCAAGAATCCCTTCCCCTGGAAAGCAATTTCTAGTCTCCTTTCCCTCTCCCGATTATCCTGATCTCAGTGAGGTTCCATTCCTTTCTCCTGTGAGTTATCACAGAATCCTAAACTTGTTTTTATCACAGAATTTATCACACTGTATTATTCAGGTATGTCCCTCCTACGTGGCTGGAATCTTCTCGAGGCCTTAATCTCTGTTTCCTTTTTATTTCTCTTGCTCTAGCACGGAAACTGGCCCACAGTATATGATTAATATGTATGGGGTAGATACATGGCATAGAAGGACTCCCTAACAAGGATGATCTGAAAATGATTTTTTACTGAGTACAAAGCTTAGCTAGGCAACTGTTAATGTCCTTCCTGCTCCAGTTTGTAGATATATGAGTTATGATATATTGAGACTGAAAGAAAAAATTCTCAGAAAGTAGCTATTTGTACATAACAACACATCATTATTGTTTGGGTGTTAAATTTGGTGATTTTGGTATTTTTCATGGCTCATTGTAGAGTGTGAATTCCATTTTTAAGAGGTTCTTCTAATTCAGTCATTTCACTGACAGAGATAATTTATTTCCATTATCTCTGTTAAAACAACTGGATCACATTTATTATTCCTGTGAGTTCCCATAAAGTTCTGAACTTATGTCTGTCACAGCATTCATCACACTATATTGCAATTATTCATTTCATGCATGTCCCTTCCACTAGGGATTAGGTGTGGATTGAAAAGATTTAGGTAGAGCTAGTCCCAAGAGGAAACCAGATCTAAGGGTCAAAACAGGGTCAGGTGTCAGAAGCCCATTGAGTGGTCTAACAATGTTATGCACATGCATGTCATATGTCAGAACAAGGCAGTAGGATAAACCTGGGCAAGTGGTCAGAAATCAAGAAAGCAGATCCCACAGGTTAGGTGAGGCAAGACTGATGGCCTAAAGACTTGGCAGGCAGAGAGAGAGAGAAGCAGGTGGGAAAAGGCCAGGCATGGGAAGACAGGCCACAGCAGAATGGAGGACACATTCATGGAAGTGGACCTTGATCCTGAGGCAGAGCCAGCCCATCAGAAGATTCCTGATGTCCTTTGTTATAGCACATATTACTGTCACCACTAATTCAGTCTAGACCTACAGCATAGTGTTTGTAGTTGGCTAGAGTCAATCTGAACGTAGCAAATAACAACAAATATTAGCTATTGGAATGCTGTGACATACCTTGTGGTACTTTTACTTGTTATATTACCTTTATAAACCTATATAATATCTCCTGGTGAACAATAAATTCCTTGAGAGCAGAGACCATGATTTTGTATCTTCAGCCTTCCTGATACACTTAGTGTAGTGCTTTGCATATATTACATGTTCAGTAGTATATAATTCAGTAGTATATAATGAACAATATGTGGGAATTATGGGAGCTACAATTCAAGATAAGATTTGGGTAGACACAGCCAAACCATGTAAATAAATTAGATTAAAACTTAGAGATTATGTTATTACTATTTCTTAGAGATAACTGAGTGGCTCTAGTGGTCCCCAAAAGTTCACGTAAGCCATGTGTGGACTCACTCATTTTTAATGCCAGTTGTAATTTTTTGTTCTGGGTAATTAAATATTTGAGGTCTGAATGAGCCTGGAAAAAAATTTATGCTCTGAAGAGATGCACTGGAGATCACTGATGAATCAAAGAAAAAGTAAGTTTTCTTGGGACAAGATCCCTGTTAGAATGTCTGCCTATTAAGGGAAAATGTCAGATTGTGTGTTCATTAATTAATCAACAACTGACATTAATGGAGTAAGTTTAAATATGATTCAATGTATCATAACTAAAGAAGAATCAAGTATTGAAAGACCTGTAAAAATTTTGGAACTCCATGTCATATTGGTTATTGCTTTCTTCATAAAGTATTCCTCTGCCTTCAGGACTATGCACCTGTGCAACAGGAAAGAAAGATTTTATAGGGCTAGGTAGGATCCCAGCACTTTGGGAGACCGAGGTAGGAGGATTGCTTAAGCCCAGGAGTTCACGACCAGCTTGGGCAACGTAGTAAGACCCTCCTCTCTAAAAAGTATATGAATAAATAAATTAGCTGAGCATGGTGGTGTGTGCCTATAGTCCCAGCTACTTGAGAGGCTGAGGGAGGAGGATTGCTGGAGCTCAGGAGTTCAAGCTTGTAGTGAGCTATGCTCACACCACTTTACTCCAGCCTGAGTGACACAGTGAGACCCTGTCTCTAAAAAAAAAAAAAAAAAAAAAACACAAACAAAAATAACCAAAGATAATCAAAAGTGATAAGTTTTCATAATGTGCACTTATAATCCAATATCAAATTTAATCATGACAAATGAATACTAGAGTCTCACCAAGGATGGCTCATATTTTCTATTTTTTTTTTTCTCTGAACCTATTTCCACATTAACTGGAGTCACAATATCTTTCTACTTGCTTGGCTCTCTTAATTGCTTTTAGTTATTTTTTTTCTCCCTGCTATGCCATGAGAATGACCAAGATCCATGGTTTTCTAGCTAGGGTCAATATAGAGGGTGAATCTGAGGGTAAAAATTTCACTTTTAAGTCTGGCAACTTGACACAAAAATAGCTTAATTCAGTCTATTTGATTCTAGTTATTCAGTTTACTCATAAGAAAATATAATTTTCTCTTGCTGGATTTTGCAGATTACCCTTTGTCCTGCCTTGCCTTAGGCAAAATTCCAAGTGGAGTTGAAGTCCAAAGTCTTGAGTTGGAGTCGCAGCTTCACCATTCATTAGCTACATTAATGTGGGCAACCACCAGAGGCTTCATTTTCTTACTTGTAAAATAAGAAGAATTTCTGCTCTGTGTGGGTTAGATAAAGGACTGCATGCCAAGATGTTTTGTAAGCACTATTATCATACTTACCTTCTTACTTTGTTTCTCTACAAAACTCTTTGAAGGCTTAGTGCCTCCACTGTCTTAACTTTTTACATGCAATTCGTAATGTAAAATGCAATAAATATAATAAAAGATAGAGAATAAAAATCATCACCACCATCAATATTATAGTACAAGGGATACACAAATAAAACAATGTCAGGCCAAGAATAAGACCCTCTGCTGCTTGAAAGAGCAGGTAAGCTAGTGGAGCTATGGTCATGCACAGGGTCAGTGTTGCTCATTGATTCAGTGGAGGGATACCTACTTTGATAGAATGTGAGGGATAGTGAAAAGCATTTCTGTCCTAAAGTAGAAACCCACTGATGACCTACAGTAGAAAGTGGATAAAACCGTGGGAGATGGTTTTATCTACTTCCAATGGATCAGTTTCATGTTCTCTGTGAGATATCGAACTGCCTCAAGAATCTGTGGGATCTGGGGACAATGTCAGAGGTGAGACTTAATGTTTCAATGACAGCAACATCTTTTAGAAATGAGGCTCCAAATTTCTGACCTCCATTCTTTTGGCACCTTTGTGTAGGAGGTGAAAGTACATGGGGAAAAGCTGAGAGAAGATATGTGATGGGCAATAACCTGGCCTGGGTTCAAGAAACCTGGGTTCTAGCTCTGTCTTTGCCACTAACAAATTTTGTTTTTTTCTTTTCCTTTTCCATGACTCTGGGGCTCAGTTTATTTATCTTTAAAATAAAGCGTTTAAATGAATAGTCACTTAATTTCTTTTTCCAGAAAACATTATTGAGCTCTTGCTTCTTGCTTAGTACTGTACCAAGGTCTAATAGTACAAAATAAATAAAACTCAGACCCTATCCTCAAATCATTTATAGACTAATAGGGCAGATGAGTAGACAGTTATATGTAATAAAGGAATGCTAGCGTTAAGCTAGATGTCTGCCTAGGTTGCTTCAAATTTGAATACTGTATTTTATATGTCTCTTTAAAATTCTACACACTCCCTGGAAGGGCTGAATTATTAGCAAGGCACAATTTGACTTCCTTCTGTTTTGTCAGGGGTCCTGTTGTAGGGTGACCTTCCTGCCAACCAATGAAAACCATTTTCCCTAATTCTTCACAGCCAGTTTTAGGTGTTTCACATAATGCGAGGAACTTTTTAACCTAAAAAGTGATTGTTTTAATGTACTCGATCTATATTATTTAAACCATTATGTGTCACTTCAGACTCAACAAGGTATGACAATAAAATGAACAATAATGATGATTGCAAATGCCATTATTAATTATTCATGTTAGTGCCATCTACTAGAGTCATTTTAGAATTCCCCAGGTAGATATAGGCAGTTTCTCTTCTGTACTATCTCATTTTCTTTTACTCTCAACTTCCTCCTCCTTCTCTCCCTCCCTCCCTCCCTCCCTCCCTTCCTCTCTCTCTCCCTCCTTCCCTCCCTTCTTCCCTCCCTCTCTCCCTCCCTCCCTCCTCCCTTTCTTACACTGTTCTTACAGTTTTTTGTTTTTTCTTGTCTCCTCCATCAGAATATGAGCTCCTCCAGGGCCCAGTCCTCTTTCCTGTGTGAGTATCCTGGCACTAAGTGCAGTCTCTGGGCACAGAGTAGATATAAAATACTTGTTGGTTGAATGAAATAATGCATTTGATTATCTTAACTATAGCCATTTAGACAATAGGATTTTTTCAATCAAAATTTCTCAAGGATATCCAGCCACATTCTGCCTTTAGGTACTTAGGCTTTATTCTACTGGAGAGCTGATGGACATTGTACATCTGTTTATGTTTAAAGGAAGGAATGCCAGTTGAATGTCATTGTACGGACTCTCAGATCTGGCTTTTTTTTTTTTAAGAAGAATGTCTTTTTTTTTTCTTTTTTTAAACATATTGTCTGTGACTCAAGGATATTATAAAAAAGAAAAAAACTTACTGTCTCCATACCTAAATCATTTACCTCCAATCCCACCTCTGTCTCCACCCACACCTCCTTTTGCTTGTACATGTGTTGTGGCACCATTTTGGGGCAGGCTTTTATAAAGAGGTTGTACATCGGATCCCCTCAGATACAGAGAAATGGAGGAAGAATGCATAAGTCTCTTTGCTTTCTGTGTTCTCTTCTCATTAAGGCCTGCAAAGAAAGCCTATGTGAAAGAATCCGAAGGCTGAATTTGATACCATGAGATACTCAAGTGGCAATGGATCGGGGGAAGGGGTTGGATGTGAAAAGTTAAGGAAAGAATTTGGATCCAGAAGCGGCTCTAGCTCAGTTGCCAACTGATCAAATGTCCCTTTGGTTCCCTAAATTTATCCATGAAATTTGTATCTTGGAAAAACTACATTTTGTGTTGGCAGGACACAAGTTTTATGTTTATCAGAGTTGAGTTTTTAGTGCTTTGTGTTCTCTTTATCCAAGGGCCCCATGTGTTCTGAATAATCCTACCTTTTCTCCATTTCACAGTAGTGAAAAAATATCACTTGGAGTGTGGAAAGATCAAAAGACATTAGTTTCAGAACTTGTCTATTTTTGTTACCCATCTTCCAGAAACAATACCAGATTCCCCGTCCACTTGAGACACAGAAAGCCAGTCCCATCCACATTAATCTAGATTATGTTGATTTCACCCTTTTTTGACAACATGTAATCCTCTGTGTCTTGTTTAATCACACAGTAGAAAGTAGTTCTCCCTATGTCATTTACTCACCGTATTCCAACTGCAAAAAAATTGATTATGCTTTTAATATTCATATGGTGCTACAGATGTACATGGCAGAGAAATCACACTAGGAAGGAAAAAAGGTTATGCTCTCAGGAGGCTATAGTCTGAAGGGATGAACTCTCAAAGGAAGAAGAAAATCTGAGTTCAATTCAGAGAAGTAAGCAGGCATATTTAAAATTCACCTTAGTATTGGAGGTAGTAGAGATTCATTTAATTATGTAAAAAATATTTATTAAGTGTCTTGTGCAGGCAGTGTTCTAGGTACTGGGGGATAAACTTTATGCCTTTATAAAATTTACAGAAAAATACTGAAGGAGGAACTATGAGTGTGAAGAAGATCATGAAAATAGAGAGAGGGAGCACATGGGGGATAACGGAGCACAGAACAGGAAGAGCCAATATCAATTGAGGGGTCAGG
>PVKP010045867.1:0-15910 GCA_004027715.1 Plecturocebus donacophilus | reverse complement strand
ATCAAGTCTTGTGAGAATTCACTCGCTATCATTAAAACAGCATGGGGAACCATGATCCAGTCATCTCCCTCCCTCAACACATGGGGATTACAGGTCTTTCCCTCAACACATGGGAATTGCAATTTAAGATGAGATTTGGTTGGGAACACAGAGTCAAACCATATCAATGGATATCACAGTCAACACTCTTCATCCACTGCTTTACCATTCATCTATTTACAATCAGAAGAATAGTATGGCTTCCTCCCTCCCTACTTCTGCAACCCTCTTCCCACTTACTTTACTTCGTTTTCTTTTCTCCTTTCTTCCCTTTGCCTTCACCCTTTGCCATACTCACACATTGTTTTCACTCCAGCAATGACAAACAATATTTGAAGTTCTCTGAATGAAGCATGCTATATAAAATCGTATCACTATGTCACTTCTTATCCTCCTTTCTCCACATGAAGTATCTCATTTATTATTTCCCCCTGGAAACTCCACTTATTCTTCAAATCCAGCTTCAATGTCACTGTTGAGGTGAAGCTTTCCTGTGCCTTCAGCCATCTCCTTCTCCTCTTTTACACTCCAGTCAAAGTTAATCCCTTCCTCCTGCATGCTGATTTCACATTATGCAAACTTCTTGTACATCTCCCACTGGATTACAATTATTTGTTTGCATTTCTATTTCCCTCTTTTGTATTATAATCTCTTGGAGGGAAGGGCTTTTGTTAATTCTTTTTGTAATTCCAACACTAAGCCCAGTACTGGCGTATAATAGGTGCTCAACAAATGCATCCTGAATTAACTGCAACTCTGAGATCACTGAATATATTGCACAGATACAATTTGCCTTAAGGCCAGCTTGAGTGTTCTCCATTCTCCAATTAGATTTGAGGTGCCAAGAACAGGAATCTTGTTTTGTCTTCCTTGCTCTCCTAGTACCAAGTACAATTTCCATCATCACTCAGATTATTGTTAAAGGAACAGAGATGATTCACAGGCATATGATATGTTGTAAGCATAAGAAATACAGATTTTTTTAGCCCTCCATTGCATAGAAGAATAGAAGTATATATAGACATAAAGATTAAATTTGTATTCATATACATATATGCACACAAATATTTGTATACAGCTATCACCATGTATATGGGTAAATAAAATAGTGTTGCCTTTGCACATTCCAGCATACATACATCTTCTGAATTGCAAAGTGCACTCCAGTTTATTTGAAGTCCTGTGCAGTATGTCTAACCTCCTAGGCAAAGTTTCTTGTTAATTTCCTTTGCTTCCATGAATGTATGATTTATTTAATGAAACTGCCATGTAGCCAATAAATCCTTTGTTCTACCTAGAGGAATAGTTCCCCAACATCACAGAATTCACAGCCCCAGTTACAGAAGTTTATATAGGAGCCGTGGTCCAACTCAGAATCCCAAACACAACAGTCTCCTACCCTATTCTCACTAGATACATTCCAGTGTCTAATTAGCCCAGAGTAGAGGTGATGAGAAAACAAATGGAAAGAAAACCACACCAAACTGTAGTCCTGACGATGCTTGTGGTGGTTGTGTCTCTTTCCATTTGTGTTTCTCTCCTTTGTCCTCACTTTCTAACACTTCACAGGGAGGTGTTCAGAAACTAGTGCAATTAACTGGATCTCTTTCTTTTTTCTCTTCCTTTATCGTTCTCACCCCCTAAAAGAAAACTTGTATTTTTATTGTTCAATCAGTGAATACCAAAGACTTAGCCATCTGTTTCCATTTTTTTTTAATAGAAAAAGACCTTGAGTCATTTCAGTCTGAACCTCTGGGAAGGTATCCAAGAGAGATGAGAAATGTATCATACTTGATTTTCACTCTGCTCCTTTGCAATCCCAACCCGAATTAAAGAAATCATAAGATAAGCTGCAAAGAGAGGAAGCTATAAATTATTAAGTATCAACAAAGAACATTCTTTTGAGGCTTGCAAATATGTATCACCCTAAAGTAAGGTCTATTTCTGACCAGCATTAGGCAGATTTGTTTGATAAGTTCTAATAATGTTTTGGCTTTTGTTCCCAGTTTCCCTGAAGCTTAAGATGTTCTTTGTTGTGAGGTTTATTCTTAGCACGTGAAACATCTGGGTTCATGTTCACACATGCTTTTTTTGTTTGTTTAACAATATGCTTTCATTCATACAATCAGCATTTATTGAACCCTTACTTTAAGGAAACAAACATAAATGGTACACTTTCTAGCTTGGTAGTATTCTGGTTAATTATTGCTTTACAATGAACCTCCTTAAAGTGCTGTGCTTTATGAATCTTGCTCACAGATTCTGTGGATCAGGAATTCAGAGAAGGTTTGGTCAGGCTAGCGTGGCTCTCCTTCACGGTGTCTCTGGCCTCAGCTGGCAAAACTCAAGGCTGGGAGTGACCAGATGGCTGAGAGCTGACATCATTTGAAGGTATAATTGGCAGTCATATTTCTGGCAGTAGATTCAGTGGGTGGGCTAGGACAGCAACTGGGGCTGTTGGTCAGTGTTCATGTGGCCTCTTCATGTGCTTGTGCTTCCTCACTGCACTGTGGCCTTGCAGTAGTTGAACTTACTGTGTGATTCCAAAGGAGGATGTGTTAGCTGTAAGAAAGTTGTGTAATCTTTTCTGACTTTTTCTTAGAAGTCAGACAGAATAACTCCATTGCGTTGTCTTGGTTATTGGTAACTCAACAAGCACAGCTAGAGTCCAAGGACGCAGACATAGATCCTATCTTTTAATAGAAGGTGTGTCAGGTCACACTGTAGAATAATGGGTATAATAGGAGATACTTTCATGGTCATCTTTGGAAAATGCAACCAGCCACAAGTAGCTTATAGTTTGGAAGAAAAGTTAGACATGTAAATGAATCAATTCAAGAAAGGGTTATAGTGCCATTAAAACAAAGGACTTGTTGAGTACAACAAAATACCTGGTCAATCATATCAGGAGAAAATGAGGTCAGAAAAAGGTTAAAAGAGGAGGTGCCTCTAAGTTGGTAAGTGATAGTGGTATACCTCTTGGTGGAAGCTGTTGAACATTGAGTTTTTGAGGAGTAACTTACATAAAACACCTTTCTATCAGTAACATATATGCAGTACTTAAAACATGTCGTATGCTAAAGAAAAAAAACACCCCAAAACCAGAAAGTCACTGTATTCTCCATTGCCTCTCAAAATCCCTTTGCCAGTTAGGGAATGAGCTTGAGAAAAGGTAAGAACACCTGAAAGATTGTGACCTCCCTGTGGCTGGAGTGAGCAAAGGATAGGATTAGAAATTACAATGTAATTCTTGCTAGGCCACACCATCACAACAACCCTTGACCTGGATAGAAGCTCCTGAAGCTGCGATGGGTCAGCAGGAGAATGCTGCTCAGACAGGACTTACCCTGTCCTCTCTCAGGCACATCACTAGTGTCACAGAGGAGATGTGTCCCAGGGATCACCCAACCCAAGTTACTATAAGCTTGATATGTTTTCTGTCCTCCCCAAGTCTTGGGACTTGAAAAAATTACGGATTTGTTGAGGCTTCAGGGGTTGTTTCACTAGGGATTCAAACATTTCTTGACTTTATTTAAGGATAAGGTCAATCTTTGCAGCTCTGAAGTAGCACAAAGGCAATAAGAGACTATCCAATGTTCCTAGAGAGAAGAGAGAGGCAGAGAATGTGTGCATGAATGTCCCCCAAAGCAAACTGGAAAAGCTTTTCCATGTTTTATTTATTTTGTGTTATTAAAGGAGCATCACTGTGCCACCCGTGCTGAGCCAGAGCTTCTAATTCAGAAGAAATGAAATTCCAACCCAGTATGTGCTTAACTTTCCCAGCACAGTAAATCCACTTCTCTTTTTGTCTCTGTCTCATCCCCCTCTTGTTAGTGAAGAGAGGTACAGTACAGCGATGAAGTCTGTCAGTGGGAAACTATTCTGGCAAATTTGGAGTGATGTCTGAAGAAATGAATTGAGCAGGCTTGCCTGGGGTGGAGACACAAGATGATCCACGCTTTTATAGTCACTGCTGGGTTTGCGATTTGTTGTGTGCTGCCTATCTATGCAGATTCTTTTCTGTTCCAGCGCATAAAGAAAAGCATGCCTAGTCAGATGCTCCTGGCTTATCACTTCATATCAACCCAGAAGCAACACAGGTTTTCAGTTTCTCAATTTGCAAGTGCAATTGAAAATTGGCAGAGGTTGCTATGTAGGGATGAAATGAACAATGGTGCAGTGTGGCCTCTACCGATAGCATCCATGAGGTTGTGGGGCGGGAGTGGGATAAAGGATCTGGGAATCATCTCACCCATATTTGATTGCCGGAAGCTCTGGCATGCCATATTATGCTCTTCCTTTCTGTATGTAGGCTAGCTCTCTCTTGCTTCTGAGCATTTGCCCATGTTATTTGCCTCTATTTAGAACTCTCTCTAGTTCCTCCTATTATATCCTATCTTCTTCCAGGCTCCTGCTTCATCTTTCCTCCTTTTTTTTTTTTTTTAGAGACAGGGTCTCATCCTGTCACCCAATCTGAGTGCAGCAGCATGATCATAGCTCACTGCAGCCTCAAACTCCTGGACTCGCCTTTCACCTCAGCCTCCATACTAGCTGGGACTACAGGCATGTGCCACCACACCTGGCTAGCTTTATTTACTATGTTGTATGTAAGTATGTATATATGTTTTCAGAGATGGGGTCTTGATGTGTTACTCAGGCTTGTCTCAAACTCCTGGGCTCAAGGGTTCCTCCAACCTCAGCCTCCTGGTAGGTGAAATTACAGGTGTAGGCCACCACGGCCTGCCTTCCTCTTCATCTTTCCAACTTTAGCTTGCCCCGTTTCCATTTTGATGTCTCCTCTAACTGGATGCCTTCCTTTCCCTGTTAATATTGGATTTGGCCCCTCCTTCACTGTGCTCCCTGAACTTATTTTCAACACAGTCTTCTCATGTGGTATTATAATTTCCTTTTTTTCTGATTCAGTTCCCTCATGAGATTACAAGGTATGTGAGAGCAGGAAACCTATTTTTCTCTGCTGTTCTGTTTCCACCCACCTAATGCAATAACTACCACATTGTGGATGCTCAAAAAATTATGAATCAATAAGGTAAGAAAATGTAAGTTAGATCCTTTATCCCACTCCTGCGTCCCCACCTCACAGATACTATCTCTATTTGTAATGGCCAGTCTGTACCACTGTTCATTTTATCCCCATGAAAACCTCTGTCAACTTTCAGTTGCACTTACAAATAGAGACAGCGAAACATTATAGCTAAATTGAAGTAATAGGTAAATATGTGATTAAAGTTCAAATGGATCAATCAAATAATGGAAAGGGAGTAAGGTTTTATACCAACCAGATTTGAAAACAAAAAATATAATGTGTATTAGTTAGCTCGGGCTGCTGTAATAAAATGACATAGAACAGCTGGCTTAAACAACAGACATTTATTTCTCACAGTTCTGGATCTGGGAAGTCCGAGATCATGGTGGCAGCAGATTCTGTTTCTGGTGAGGGCTCTCTTGCTGACTTGCAGATGGCTGTCTGCTCATTGTATCTTCACATGTTAGAGAGAGAAACAAGCTTGTTGGTGTCTTTTTTTTTTTTTTTTAGAAGTAAGGGCACTAATCCCATTATGGGGACCCAACCCTCATGATCTCATCTAAACCTAATTACCTCCCAAAGGCCTCATTTCCAAATATTATCACACTGAGGTTTAGGGCTTCAAAACAGGAATTTTGTGGGGATGCAATTCAGTCCATAGCACAGTGACAGTAACAATGAGATCTTGGTGAAAGTGTTACATACACTTAGAAGACAGCAATGTTACAATAGTAGGATATTTTTAGAAAGAACGACATCAATTTGAATTAAAAACTCTGTAATATTCATACCAATTGACTCTATAATCCTACTTCTGGCAATATAACCTAAGAAAATAGTCTTAAAGAAGGAAAAAGCTGCATACATGAAGAGTCTTCATTTTAGCATTGTTTATAATGCTGAGAGGTTGGAAACAATTTGAACAGTACAGGAATGGTTAAACAGATGACAATATCATGGACTATAATACTATATTATGCAGCCATTAAAATGATAGATTTCAGGCTTATTTTACAACATAGAAAAAATATTTATTGTGTAATTTTAGGCTAAACAATCAAATTATACCTATACTATGGTTTAAATTATATAAAATTATGTTTTTGGTTGGACAAGTTCTGAATAGGAATAAATGGAAATAGCTGTACTTATGGGCATGGTTGGATTTTGTGCAATTTTAGAATTCTTTTAGCTTTTTTAGTGCTATAATGCATGACTTTAAAATAATGTTTTAAAAGAAAGGTCCTGAAGAAGCTATTGAGAACTGAGTCATAAGTCTGATAGATTCTTCTTTCAAAATATCTTCCTGGGATTTGTTTCAGACAATCTTGGCTAATAGATACAGAAATCTCCTTTCGCTCCTCTCAACATGGAAACCTCAAGATTAAATGAGAAGGATCTAGTATATGGGTGTTTGAATAATTTTTCTTCAATTTTCACCTTCTGGTGAGGTCAATTGTATCTTGGGAGCATATCCTCCCATTGTTGGACAATTATTTATCCAAATACAAGAATCTGTGAATTTACAAAGGCAGTTATTACATGACTAACCATGGATTGGCTACAGAGCCCCATTTTATTGCTTCCTATTTGTTCACAAAGGTATTTTTAAGCAAAAACTTGCACTTTTTCTACGTTCTCACTCAAGAAAAGAATACATCAGAGACACTTTTATCTACATTCGAGTGTAAGATGATCTGTCTGATCAGGAACATGGGAGGCAACTTGGGTTGGTAGAAAGATGGAATCTTTGTGGTAGACAACCTCAGTTTATTTAGGACCATGGCCAAGTTAGGAAATCTTTCTAGGTCTTGATTGCGTCTGAAAAATTTAGAGACAAATCACTACCTTATGTGATTCTTATAAAGAATCAATGAGGGCAGGGTGCAGTGGCTCATGCCTGTAATCTCAGCACTTTGGGAGACTGAGGTGGGTGGATTACAAGGTCAAGAGATCGAGACCATCTGGCCAACGTGGTGAAATTCTGTCTCTACTAAAAAAAAAAAAAAAATACAAAATTAGCTGGGTATGGTGGTGAACACCTGTGGTCCCAGCTATTCGGGAGGCTGAGGCAGGAGAATCGCTTGAATGCAGGAGGCGGAGGTTGCAGTGAGCCGAGATTGCACCACTGCACTCCAGCCTGGTGATAGAGGGAGACTCCATCTCAAAAAAAAAAAAAAAAATCAGTGAGACAATCTGTGTAACATACTCAGTTTAATATCTGCCATACAGAATCCTCTTCTTCAGTTTGACAAACATGGAGCACCTCCCATATTCCAGGCTAACTGGGAAATCCAGCCAATCCAGCCAACTTGCCCCTTCACGTGGACTGCTTTGTGTTCATGAAAAAGTCAGGATCACGTTTGTGGCTACATTGTAGTCAGGTGGTTTGTGAATACAATACTGAGTGACTGGGACCCATTAGAGGACTACTGCCTACAGTGGGTAACTGTATGACCTATCAGAGATTAGAGATTCAGATATTCTCTTCCTTAATCCAATGAGAAGTTCATGGGAGAGAGTGGTGTACCCTGTAAATGAGGAAACAACAGCATTGTAGGGGCAAAATGTGCAGTTAACAAAATACAGACAATTAAACTCATGTCTCATTGACCTAGCTTTGTCTGCCTTCTGCAACTGTTCTCTTTGTAGCAGTGACTTTAGTTCTGGTCAGAAGTACTTCATCCACAGGAAACTGACCAAAAGAATGTTTCTTCTCTCTCTTCTCACTGTTTTCATAATAAAGGTATTTTTTTGATCAGCAAGTGATCTTTTGAAAGAATGTAATAGGAGATCAAGGAAGTCTAATTTTAGTCTCTCTCTCCAGGAGACTCCCTGTGTGATTTGGGGACATATAGCTGAAGTTTTCTGTTTTCCAATCTTCATGTTTTAACCTGTTTTAATAACTCTACAAGATTTCTATCCACAAATAATTCCACAAAGAACAAAGGAGAACCCCACAGGAAGCCCGGTGAGCTCGGGGGAAGAAGAATGCTGTGGAATCTGTAGTCCTGCAGAGCTGGGCACCAGGGTGGTCTGCACATTTTTCGCTGATCTCTAACTTGGACTACATCCATGTACTCTAAACATATTTACCTCATTAAATTAAGTTTGGTTTTTGGCTATCACTTCAAATTCAGCACAATAATTTTCCAGGCCTCTACCGTTGCAAAAAAAATCACAATCAGTTCCTTCTCCAGCATTCTGTCTACTGAGGACATTTAAGCCCACAAAGTGACTGTCTCATTTTGCTTTCTGATCGCTACCTTCCGACAGCATCTGACATCATTTTCTGAAATGTATGTGGCCTCTTTTTCCCTTCCACCATTTTTACCCTACTGGAGGTCATGTCACCTCCCTAGGAATTCTATAAGAGACCCCACAGTCTGCATTTTCCTCTCTTCAACCCACAGCAATATACATTTCCTTAATGCTTATTTCATCCTGGTTGTCTTCTGATATTAAAAACTCTGTTCACTTTTCACTTTTTTTTTTTTTTTGAGATGGAGTTTTGCTCTTGTCACCCAGGCTGGAGTGCAGTGGCATGATCTTGGCTCACAGCAACCTCTGCTTGCTGGGTTCAAGCAATTCTCATGCCTCAGCCTCCTGAGTAACTAGGATTGCGGGTGCTCGCCCCTAATTTTCATATTTTTAGTAGAGACAGGGTTTCGCCATGTTGGCCAGGCTGGTCTTGAACTCCTGACCTCAGGTGATCTGCCCGCCTTGGCCTCCCAAAACGCTGGGATTACAGGCGTGAGCCACTGTGCCCAGCCACTTTCTGTTTTCTCTTGCATCAAGTCTTATTTTCTCTCCCTGACTCCTAAGAACCTCTCCAGGTCCTTCACCCCAGGCTTTTCCCAATCAGCCATATCCTGCTCCCCAGCTAGTGCAGCAACCCTTCTCTTTTCAAAGCAATCTTCCAGCTCTCTCCCTCATAACTTTTTGGTCTGGTCCAATACAGTGTCCCCAAACTGCCTCTCAGGACTGAGCTGCTTTCTTTGCCACCATTTTCCTTCCATACTGCTGGTTCTAGGGACTCAGGTCATGTTTTTTTCATCTTTTAAGAACAGCACCCTCTCCCTGGGAAGTAAAAAGTTAGACAGTGTTTTCAGAGGCGTGCTTTCTGATCCATCACTTCCCTGTCTGTGATTATTTCTTTGTTATGATTTCTGAAAGCGCTGCGTGCAAACCTCCCTCTTTGGTTGTACAGATAGAGTCATAAAATCAACTCTGATGACAACTTGGAAAAATTAATCTTCTTTATTTCATCTATAACTCCTGCCATTTTCCTCTCTAGCCTCCACCTTGCAGAATAGGAAGAAAAAAATTAATTCTTTTCAATCTAAGGTGGTCTAGAAAAGCAACGGTGCCAGGACTACAGCTTCTTGACCAAGCTTCCCACCCTGTTAGTATGGCTAGGAATCTGATTGTTGCAGGGGCAATTTAATGAAAACAGGGACTAGAAGCAGAGGGTTCTGCTGCTCCCGCCACACGCCCCATCCTCATGTTCTGATGTGTCTGTGCCTTTCAAGCCTAAGTCCAGAAAGTGGAAACACAAAGACATCAGTGGTCACCCTGCTTACCTCCTCATTCCCCTTTCTCTTTGCTATCCCTTTGCCATTCAGTGGCCTAATATGGGAAACTTTGTCCCCTTTTTTGGACACTTATGCCTTTTATGGACATCCAGCATCTTTGAACAGCATTGCCTCTTTGTTTCCCTACCCTGCCTCTACATTTCCCACCTTCTGTTCTCAAAAGTAGAAGCTAGAACTCGGTTTTCCAGTCTCCCTTGCATCTAAGGCAGCGGCCGGTGACATAGGCTGTTATTTAGAGGCACCGTCGGTGCGAAACCTGGATCTAGAAGACAGCTGTGGAGAAGGAGGTGCTGTCTGCTATGGTTTCCTGGTGAGTATGGGGGACACAGCAGAGAGCCACTGAGTCACAGAGGCCCTGGTGTATTTGCTGGCTCCATGGCAGCAGGAGCACTCTTAATGTGCATTCTGTTGGTATGATTTATAAGTTGTTCGTGGAGATGCTGCTTCTGAGCCTGATTCTTTGGCTTATTGGAAAATTTCATAAACTAGCTAATATTCTTTAATAATTCTGTTTAAGTGGCCAGAGCGTTTTCACTCTAAATACTAGTATAGGCTGGGCATGGTGGCTTACACCTATAATCCCAGCACTTTGGGAGGCCGAGGTGGGTGGATCACAAGGTCAAGAGATCGAGACCAGCCTGACCAACATGGTGAAACCCCATCTCTACTAAAAATACAAAAATGAGCTGGGTGTGGTGGCACACACTTGTAGTCCCAGCTACTGGGGAGGCTGAGGCAGGAGACTCCCTTGAACTCAGGAGGTTGAGGTTTCAGTGAACCAAGATCGTACCACTACACTCCAGCCTGGCAACAGATCGAGACTCTGTCTCAAAAAAAAAAAAAAAAAGAACAAGCAAACAAACAAAAACTAACATAATACCCTTTCATCCTCACACACACACTGACTTTCTTGCCTGTATCACTGTTATATAAAACGTATGGGCCTATTTTGATCCTTGGTTATATGCTAACTGGAAGTTTACAAATATCTGTTTATCAAGTTTAGTCTTGCTCAGGGAGTTAGGTTCCCATTATGCCACGTAAATGTAAATCATTACTCTAGAGTAGTTTGGAGTTAGAAGGTTGCAAGGGAAAAATATTTGAGAATAATATTAAAATGCATCAATTTAATATTTAAAAGCACATGACCCCATTAAATATGCTTTCTGGGAAGATTATGCTTATCCTTTTCCTCAGGAAGACCCCATTTCTCTGGGAATTTTCTGAAAAATTCAATGGCATGGCCAATTCACATCCCAGAGTCCAAAGGATCATTTGCATGTTTGAAGAATGCCAGTCTGGGTGAAAGCCCTTCTTCCTTTGGGACATTTCTTTGCATGTGCATCCCTGCTCTATGTTCTTCCAGATTGCTGCACTTTTGCTTCTGCTGGTCCTCTCCCTAGGAAATCCTAGCCACCGCCCATGATGATGCTTCCCAAACCACTCACCCTTCACAGTGATAGTTTACTGCCCCATTTTCTTGCAATTTCTCTTGATGACTCTAATTTCCAATGAATTCCCTCCCGTTACACTGGTTTAGCATTGAGAATAAGTGTCACACAGTTTAGCACTTAATCATTGTGATATGTATCACATTTTGGCAGAAATAAACCTTAAGAAAGAGTATTCTAAGAAATGTAGTTTCTCCAGTTTCACCCAACTGGCATTCAGAATCTTGATTATTATAGGTAAAAGGAGCCAATTCAGTCTCGTATCATATAATAAAAATAGCATGAGGGAGTTTGTTTCTTCTTAGAACTCTAGATTTGTGTATTTCCTTTTGGATGTCTAATAGGCATCTTAACACAGTATGTCCAAAACTGAAATACTTTTTCCCCAAAATCTGCTCCTCATGTGATCTCCATAAATGGCAACTTAGTCCTTTTTTAGTAGCTCTGGCTAAAAGTCTTGGACTTGGCCAGGTGTGGTGGCTCATATCTGTAATCCCAGCATTTTGGGAAGTTGGAGCAGGAGGATTGCTTGAGCCCAGGAATTTGAGATTGCAGTGAACTGCGACTGCACCATTGCACTCCAGCTTGGGTGACAGAGCGAAGCCCTGGCTCAAAATAAATAAATAAAAGCCTTGGACATATCCTTTCTGTTTCTCTCCCAAACATATTTAATCCACTTGTAAATGTCATAGGCTCAACCTTTAACTGTATCTAAAGTACAATCACTTATTGCCAGCTTCAGAGCTGCCATCATCTCTTTTCCAGAGTATTGCAATTGCCTCCAATGAGAATAGTCCTGGTGCATCTGGTGCTCCCAATTCTGCTCCCGCCCTCTGCCCTGAACCACAACACAGTCTCAACACAGTCCTCAAAATAAAACTTTCAGACTTTATGCCATGTCATGAAACTCCTCCCTTCAAAAGCATCTGTTGGCTTCCCATGTCACTCAGAATAAAAGAAAAAGTTCCTCCAATAGCTGAGGAAATCTTGCATGCTGAAGCTCGTGGCTACCTTCCTGACCTCATCTCTCATTCTCCCCTGCCTCAGTGTTCCAACCATGTTAGCATCTCTGCTGCCCCTTGGCTAAAGAAAGCCTGATGATATGTCAGAGTCTTAATTTTTGCTTATTCTTTTATTTGGAATGCTTCCTCTCCACATTTCCAAATAACCACTTTTTTCCTTCCTTTGGGTTTTGCTCTAATGCTATCATTTCAGTGAGACCTTCTCAAACCAACCTATTCAACCAGAAGCCTATTTACCTTTCACCAATCCTCTGTCTTCTAATTTTCTCCATGGCACGTCTCACTGTCTGCCATGCTGTAGAAATGCTACGTTATTTATTTTCTTTGTCTGTCTACTCTCATTAGAATGTAAGCTCCATGAGAGCAGAGATGAAAATTGAGCCTGGGGAACAACAGGAACTGAATTAATAGTTCTTAAATGAATGAATTCATAAATAAATGAAAGGATAGGGCCAAGTATTATTTGAGAATGGATGAACCTGTATGTTTCTATAAGAAAAAAAATCATGGAATTTTCTGCATACTTAACTTTGACATAAATTTTTAAGAAATCTATAAAAGCTAAAGTGTGTAATTTTAATAACAACTTCTGGTCTCTCTGCACTAAGCATATTAACTTAAGAATCTTTCTTTCTTTTTTCCTTTGAGATGGAGCACTGTGTCACCCAGGCTGGAGTGCAATGGTGCGATCTCGGCTCAGTGCAACCTCCATCTCCTGGGTTCAAGCAATTCTCCTGCCTCAGCTTCCCTAGTAGCTGGGATTATAAGCACCTGCCATCATGCCTGGCTAATTTTTGTATTTTTGTAGAGATGTGGTTTCACCATGTTGGTCTTGAACTCCTGATCTCAGGTGATCCACCTGCCTTGGCCTCACAAAGTGCTGCGATTATAAGCATGAGCCACTGTGCCCAGCCTAACTTAAGAATCTTTCACTATTGTAGTCAAGAGAAAAGTCCTGGATTTGGATAAATTGGATGCTTCTTTTTCCCTGTCTTGGGTATGCACGTCTATTTTTAAAAAATCATTCTCTGTGTGTGTGTCCCAATGCGAATAGTCCTGGTACATCTGGGATTGTGATGACTGATGCCTTCCTTTGAGGACCTGATTACAAAGTTTTGTTATGTTGGCTTACATAGTTGGTTTACATGAATTTTTATGGAAGCTTTATATTTCCGCAGCAACTTTGCATAGCACTTGCTGCCTGTTTCATATATTGCCTTTGGAATGTGCCCTTTCACTCTCCATGTCTGTCTCTCTCTCTCTGTCATCTGTGTACATTTTTATCTGCACACCATGGCTTCTGCCAGACCTTCAGTATTCCCTCCCTACTACATACTCTGCATTTTCTCTGTTACTTTACAAGGAAGGCAAAAGTTTTATTTTGCTTCCTCTAGTGAGAAGAGTCATTTGCTTGTTAGTTTCCAAGCTGAAAGAAGATTCTTCTATGTAGCCTCATAAAACATCTTCCTGTCTGCCAAAGTTGTAGGCTATTGCTGTGGTCTAAGCTTGACCCCAGTCCTGTGGGCTAAAAAGATATTAATACATATTTTGATGGTAATCTTGTTACCCAACTAATTATAGGTTCCTTAAGGACTTGGGAGCAAATACTTGTTTTCACATAGCACTTAGTAGAGTTCTGTGTACATCATCAGTTCCTAGTAAGTACTTGTTTAACATATTCTTTCTTTTGGTCAGGTCTTTTTTCATTTAACAAGTATGTGTAGGCCCACCATATGCCAGGGCATTCTTCTCTTACTGGGGCTATAGTACTTAAAAAACAGACTTGAATCTCTGCTGTCATGAAGTTTTTACTCCAGTGGAGGGAGGCAGACAATGAGCAAATAAGTGAATATGCAGTACATCAAATAGTGATCAGTGCTAGGATGAAAACTGAATTGAGTCACAAAAATAGGGAGTACTTGGAAAGGGGGAATTGAAAGGTCATATACGGCAAACCCACAGCTAACATCATAGTGAATGGGGAAAAGCTGAAAATCTTTTCTCTAAGAACTGGAACAAGACAAGAATGCTCACTCTTACCACTCATATTCAACATAGTACTAGAAGTCCCAGCTAGAGCAATTAGGCAAGAGAAAGAAACAAAAGTCACCAAAATTGGAAAAGAAGTCAAATTGTCCTTCCTGTCAGATAGCCTGATCTTATATATGGAAAAACTTAGGCCAAGAGCAGTGGTTCATGCCTGTAATCCCAGCATTTTGGGAGGACAAGGCAGGCGGATCACAAGGCCAGGAGTTTGAGACCAGCCTAGCCAACATAGTGAAACCCCATCTCTACTAAAAATGCAAAAAATTAGCTGGGCATGGTGATGGTCACCTGTAATCCCAGCTACTTGGGAGGCTGAGGCAGGAGAAGTGCTTGAACCTGGGAGGCAGAGGTTGCAGTGAGCCGAGATTGCGCCACTGCACTCCAGACCAGACTACAGTATGAGACTCCATCTTGGAAAAAGAAAAAAGAAAGAAAAAAACCTAAAGACTCCATCAACAAACTGTCAAAACTGATAAGCAAATTCAGTAAAGTTGCTGTTTCTATACACCAATAACAAACTAGTTGAGATGGAAATCAAGAAAACAATCCCATTTATAATAGATACAAAAATTTAAAATGCTTGGGAATAAATTTAAGAAGGTTACACCAAAAACTACAAAAAATTGATTAAATAAATTAAAGAGGACACAAGCAAATGAAAAGACATCCCATGCTCATGGATTGAAAAGATTAATATCATTAAAATGACCGTACTATCCACAAACAATCTATATAGTTCAATGCAATCCCTATCACAATACCAATGACATTCTTTACAGACATAGCAAAAACAATCCTAAAATTTATATGCAATCACAAAAGACCATGAATAGCTAAAGCAATATTGAGCAAAAAGAAGGCTGGAGGCTTCACACTACCTAACTTTAAAATATACTGCAAAGTGATAGTAGGCCAGGCATGGTAGTTCATGCTTATAATCCTGGCAGTTTGGGAGGCCAAGGCAGGAAGATCACTTGATAGCAAGATCCATTCCTACAAAAATAAAGAATTAGCTGGGTGTCGTGATGTCTGCCTATAGTCCCAGCTACTAAGGAGTCTGAGGCTGGAGGATCTCTTGAGGCCAGTATAGCACAGTGAGCTGTACTTATGCTATACACTCTAGCCTGGATGACACAGTGAGACCCTGTCTCAAAAAACAAACAAAAAACCTCCAACAGCAATAGTAATTGAATAGGATGAAATTGAGACACATAGCCCAATGGAACAGAATAAAGAACCCAGAAATAAATCAATGTATTTATAGCCAACTGATATTTGACAAAGGAGCCAAAAGCATATGTTGGTAAAAAGCTACCCTTTTCACGAAACAGTGCTTGGAAAACTGGATATCTGCATGCAGAAGAATGAAACTAGACCCCTAATCTCACCACGCACAAAAATCAACTCAGAATGGATTAAAGACAAATGCAAGATCTGAAACTATAAAATTTCCAGGTGAAAACAGGGAGAATGCTTCAGGAAATGGATCTAAGCAAAGATTTATGGCTAAGACTTTAAAAGCAAGGCAACAAAACCAAAAATAGACAAATCAGGCCACACATCTTGAATGCTTTGCTTCTTAGATACTTATTTTCCCAGGTACCGTAATTCATCAACATGAAATTCAAACTTCCAGAGATTCCTAGTGCAGAGGCACGACACAGCTAAGTTCTTTGCTAAGGAATAACACATTACCATTGCTCTAGTTCCCAA
>PVKP010045866.1:0-15909 GCA_004027715.1 Plecturocebus donacophilus | reverse complement strand
CAAGTCTCCTGTCTCGGGCTCCTGAGAAGCTGGGATTACAGACAAATGCCACCATGCCCAGCTAAATGATTTTTGTATTTTTAATAGAGACAGGGTTTCACCATGTTGGACAGGCTGGTCTCGAACTCCTGACATCATGATCCATTTGCCTTAGCCTTCCAAAGTTCTGGGATTACAGGCATGAGCCACGGCACTGGGTCTGCTCTTTCAACTATACTATACTGACTCCCTGATACAATTTATCCTAATATACATAGTATCTCTCAAAATTTAACTTATGTGACCCACACAGAATGAGGCTTTAAAACAGTGAAGGATTTCATTGGACTGGAAATGACTCATTCTAATAAAATATAAGGGTCAGGAAGATGTTGGTCAAAGGATACAAAATTTCAGTTAGATAGGAAGGATAAGTTTAATAGATCTACTTTACAGACAGCATGGTGACTGTGGTTAATAAAAACATTATATTCTTCCATGTTGCTAAGAAAATAGATTTTAAAAGTTCTTACTACAAAAAAAATATGTGAAGTAATGTATATGTTAATTACCTTGATTTAGCCATTTTATAATGTTTCAAAACATGATGTACACAATAAATATACACAATTTTAACTCATCAATTAAAATAAATAAATAAATGTTTTAAAAAATAAAGTAAAAATAAAAAGCAGCTAGACCATATACCACAATGTTTTCATATTATTTGAAAGCCCTCTAGATAAAGACTATCAGGAACACACTATAGTTCAACAAATTGGGTTTATTACTCATTACAGTAAGAGAGAATGTACACCATAGAGAACTATTTTAACAATTATGAGGGCATCTCAGCAAGAAGATAATAAAAAGGACTTTTTATAGTGTTTGGATTTGTATTAGGTGATTTGGGGGAAATATTAAGGAAGCAGAATTTTTCTCTGGATTGAATTCTCAGGAAGTAGGGATAATATGATGATTAGGTAGGTATCTTACTACATCTTATCTACTGTGAGGGAAGTCTAAAGCAAGGGTAAAGTTGTAATTGGTAAAAGAAAAAAAGCAGTAACTTACATTAGTCAGAATAGTAAAATAACTGGTCACTTTTGTGACTTGCACAAAAGGTTCATGTTCTGTCTGTTTTCAGACATGATTGGAGAGCAGTTTTGTTTTTGCCTTCATCGATCATGGTCACAGAGTGGTCTTATTTAATGCTGATGTTCCCAATATAGTAATACCAAGGCCGAGCTATCAGTGCCAAGCCAGCTCCTAGAAACAACTGGGCATAGCTTGTGACTGTCAGGAGCTGTTTTCATCTTTCTCAAAACCAGTTAAACATTTTAGTTGAGTGATTTGCCCTGCAGCTAGTGGATGAGAAGGAATTTTCAAAAGGAAAAAAAATGGAATAAGATCTGTTCTTCTCAAAAGACATGTTTTCAAGCACTACTTCTATATGGCAAATTATTTCTTATACAAAATTAAAATACAAAGAAGAGACAAGGAGAAAATACTTGTGATGTGTATAACAAACAAATGAATATACAAAATTCTTCTATAAATAAAAAAATCAAATAACCCAATACAGCAACAATTCACAGATTAACAACTACAAATAGATAACTAAGATATTCAACTTTACTATTCATGAGGTAAATATAAATTAAAACAAAGAAGCAATTTTCTTCCATTGAAATGTCAAAAAAATGATGAGGGAATAGGAAATCCTTATACAGTTAAAAGTGAACAAAGTACAAGTATTTTGCAGGATATATTGGCAATTTCTAGCAAACTTTAAAATGCACATTAAATTTAAAAAAAAATTTATTTTGGAAATGCTACACTTGTGCACAAAAACATATGATTCAAAAATGTTCATTGTAACATTAGTTAAACAGAAAAACTGGTGAAAAACATACCTACATCATAGAGAAATACCTAAATTTAAAAATGATGTGTCCATCTGTGAAGTTATATGTAGGCAATCAAAGTATTTACATAGATATGCATGGCAAATATAGAGGAAAAACAAAGATACAGAGTTAGACAAGAAAATTAATCTACAAAAATTGCTTAATATCTCATTTATGTCCAAATATTTATGTAGGCCAGATGCAGTGGCTCATGCCTGCAATCCCAACACTTAAGGAGGCTGAGGCAGGAAGATTGCCTGAATCCAGGAATTCGAGACCAGCCTGGGCAACATAGTGAGACCTCTTCTATACCAAAAAAGAAAAAAAAAAAAAGGAGCCAGGTATGGTGGCACATGCCTGTAGTCCCAGCTACTCAGGACACTGTGGTGTGAGAATTATTTGAGCCTGGATGATTGAGGCTGCAGTGAGCTGAGAGCATGCCACTGCATTCCAGCCTGGGCAAGAGAGCAACACCTGGTCTAAAAAATATATGATTATGTATTTGTAATATTTGCATATATGTGTATGACTACATAAAGTATGTGTGTATATATATTTAAATGAATATAAAATTATCTGTAAGTGAGCATACCGATTGCAAGCTTTTTCCTTTGAAGACCAGAAATTCAGTTGAATTTTGGGAAAATAGAAGGTGGGGAGAATGGCAGAAATGCAAGTTTTTCTGTATATACATCTGTACTGCTTGAAATTTTATAGGAAAATATTATTTTCATAATAAAAAGTTATATAAGAATGTATTCTCTCTCATTTTTTTTTTTGACATGGAGGGTTTTGCTCTTGTTGCCCAGGCTGGAGTGCAATGGCACAATCTCAGCTTACCACAACCTCCACCTCCCGGGTTCAAGCGATTCTCCTCCCTCAGCCTCCAGAGTAGCTGGGATTACAGGCACACACCACCACTCCCAGCTAATGTGTATTTTTAGTAGAGACGGAATTTCTCCATGTTAGTCAGGCTGGTCTCAAACTCCCAACGTGAGGTGTTCTGCCTGCCTCAACCTCCCAAAGTGCTAGGATTACAGGCAAGAGCCACTACGCCCGGCCAATAATGTATTCTCTTAGGAAACATCTAGCTGAGGTGAGGTAACTTATAATGGAGTTATCTTCCTGGCAGAAATAACTGAAAACACTGACTGTGTGTGTGTGTGTGTGTGTGTGTGTGTGTGTGCGCGAGTGCGTGTGTGTGTGTATGCGCCCCATTCATCCATGCACACACACACACGCACTCGCACACACACACACATATATATGTCAATGTTTTTTAAGTATTAGAAATTAAGTAGTGCAAAAAAATAATTCATTAGAGAGGGAAAACAAAGTGAAGTCTTATGATTGTCCTGCCTTACTGCCTGAAAGAAGAATTCAGCCTACATCATCAAAAGGGAGAACCCAGGCTGGGTGCAGTGGTTCACACCTGTAATCCCAGTACTCTGGGAGGCTGAGGCAGGCAGATCACCTGAGGTCAGGAGATGGAGACCATCCTGGCTAACATGGTGAAATCTCATCTCTACAAAAATACAAAAATTAGCTGGGTGTGGTGGCAGGCACCTGCAAACCCAGCTATTCGGGAGGCTGAGGCAGGAGAATCACTTGAATCCAGGAGGCAGAGGCTGCAGTGAGCCAAGATTGGGCCACTGCACTCCAGCCTGGGTGGACAGAGCGAGACTCCTCCTCAAAAAAAAGTTAAAATAAAATAAAAAGAAAGGGAGAACCCATATGGAATCCAGTGGCCTCCCTAAGTTGAGATGACAGAACTAGGAGTCCAGAAAGAGAAATACAGCTAGAATTTTCAGAGAAGAATACAAGAGAAAAAAGAGCTGCACACACAATAAAAGACAACTGCAGAGATTTGTTGAAGGTCCTCCTCAGCTCTAGTTAAGCATGAATCAGTGCATGAATGTGAGGAAACCAACTGAGGCTGGAGAAACAACTATCTAAAAACAACAGAAAAAACAATTCTTACAGCTCAAACAGTTAATGTTCCTGTAAGTCAGAGTGAAAAACACTGTATTTTTCATGACACCAGGTAGGTTCCTCAGAGGGTATTGCCACAGTAGTAGGAAAAAAAAATAGCCCTAGCTATTAATAGCTAGTCTGGAAAACACTTTATGCAAATAAACACAACAACTGAAATGAATGACAAATACCATGAAAAGACAAGCTATCAATGCTAACACAAAAATAAATAGATAACCCAAATAGTACTATATCTAAAAAAAAAAAAAAAGAAAGAAATGAAATTTTTAAGTGAAAATTTCTGGCCCAGATGACTTTGCATAGAATTCTAACGAATATCAAAAGAACAAATAGTGCCAATCCTACACAAAGTCTTCTAGAACATTAAAAGGAGAGAATGCTTTCGAACTCATTACACAAGCCCAACATTACCTTGATGCCAAAGCTAGACAAAGAAATTACAAGATAATCACAAACAAATGTCCCCCATGAACAAATTCAAAAAATTTGAACCAATTTTTATTAAAACAAATAGTTTACAAAATGGGTAACAAATCCATAACTAGAAAAGTCAAAAACAGTCTATTTGTGCGGCTATGCAAAATAATTTAGACTGGGTGGTTTATAAAGAAAATAAATTAACCTTTTAAAACTCCAGAGTCCAAAAAGTCCAAGATCAAAATAGCAGCAGGTTTGGTGTCTACTGAGGGCTGCACACTTTGTCTAAGATATTATCTTGTTGCTGCATTCTTCAAAGGGAAAAAATGCTGTATGCTCATGTGGAAAAAAAGCAAAAAGGGCTTAAGTTAGTTCCTTCCTGTCCTTTTATAATGACCTGCACTCATGACTTAATCACTTCCAAAAGGACTCACCTTTTAATATCACCACCATAGGGATGAAGTTTCAAAACATGTATTTTGGAAGGGACACATTCAAACCATAGCATTCTACCACTGGTGGCCCAAAATTCATGTTCTACTCACATACGAAATACATTAATTCCATCCCAAAAATGTCAACTCATTCCAGCATAACCTTTAAAGTTTATGTCCAAAGTCTCATCTAGGACATGCAAATATTACTTAAATGAGATATGGGTGATACTCAAGGTATGATTCATCCTGACTCAAATCTGCCTCCAACTGTGAGCCTGTGAAATCAAACCATTTATTTGCCTCCAAACTACCATGGTGAAACAGTCATGGGATAGGCATTCCCATTCCAAAACAAAAAACCAGGCAAGAGGAAAGGGTTATAGGTTACTTTTGGGTTCAAAACAAAACAGGACAAACAACATTAAATCTTAAGGCTTGAGAATAGTATTATTTGACTCCATGTCCCACTTTTCAGACACATGAATGAAGGTTGAGTCCCCAAGGCTCCAAAGAACTTTGCCCCTTTGGATTTGTTGGGTACATCCCATGCCACAGTTACTAGGGTTTGATTTCATGCACCTGGAGCTCTCCCAGGCTGGCATTGCAGGCTGGTGGCTGTGCAGGTCTGGGGTCTCAGAGGTGGCCTTCCCCAAATAACCCCAGTAAACACTGCAGTATCTATGACCCCTTAGCTCCACGGGGCATTTCCCCAGGTGGAGATTTGCTGTGGTATCCCCAATCCCATGGCTCAACTGGGCATTGCCCTAGTGAGGGCATTGATATGGTTAGGCTTCGTGTCACCACCTAAATCTCTTGGATTGTAATCCTGACAATCCCCACATGTCAAGGGTGGAACCAGGTGGAAGTAATTGAATCATGGGAGTGGCTGATAATGAGTGAGTTACCATGAGATCTGATGGTTTTATAAGGGACCTGATAGGGTTTGGTTGTGTCCCTACCCAAATCTCATCTTTAATTGTAGTTCCCATTATCTGGGAGGGAAGCATCGAGAGGTAATTTAATCATGGGAGCGGTTACCTCCATATTGTTCTCGTGATAGTTCTTACAAGATCTGATGGTTTTATAAGGGGCTTTTTCCCCTTTGCTCAGGACTTCTCCTTCCTGCTGCCATGTAAAAAAAGGATGTGTTTGCTTCCCCTTCCATCATGATTGTAAGTTTCCTGAGGCCTCCCCAGCCATATAGAACTGTGAGTCAATTAAACCTCTTTCCTTTATAAATTACCCAGTCTCAGGTATATCTCTATTAGCAGTGTAAGAATGAACTAATACAGGGCTCTTACCCCTTCACTCAGCACTTCTTCCTGCTGCCTTGTGAGACCGTGCCTTGCTTCCTCTTTGCTGTCCTCCATGATTCTAAGTTTCTTGAGTCCTCCCCAGCCATGCTGAACTGTGAGTCAATTAAACCTATTTCCTTTATAAATTGCCCAGTCTCAGACAGTTCTTTATAACAATATGAAAACAGACTAATGCAGGCATTCTGCAGTGGCCCTGACCTTGCAGTAGTTCTCTGATTGGACCCCAAGTTTCTCTGAGGCATTTGTTGAAATTTAGGATGTATCCATGCCTCCACAGCTCATTCACTCTGTGTGACTGAAAAGTTAGCACCACATGAATGCTGTCAAGGTTTATAGCCTGTATCTTCCAGAGAAGCTGTCCTTGCTGCAACTAGGCCCACTTGAGCCACAGCTGAGACTGCTGTGGAGCACTGCATTGGAATGAGGGAAGCAGAGACTTGAGGTGGCCATAGGCAGCAAACCTTTAGAATCTTCAGGCTTCCTGGGACCCTCCCTTGAAAGCACTCTGCACTCAAGGACCTAGCTCTCCCGGCCTGTGATAAAAGAGGTAGCCTGGAAGATCTCCGAACTGCCTTCAGGGCCATTCCTCCATTGTTCTGATAAAAGGATCCTGGCTTCTTCCTATCTATACTAATCTCCTCATCAAATGCTCACTTGGCCACACCCTTGGTTTTCTCTCCTAAACACAGGTTTTTTTCTTTACTAGGCAAGGCTGACAATTTTCCAAATCTTCATGCTCTTCTTCCCTTTTGATTATAAATTCGATCTTTGTTTCTCTCTTAATGTATTTTACTATAAGCAGCTAAGCCATGCCATACAGCACCCCGAACAATTTGCTTAGATATTTCTTTTACCAAATATTCTAGTTCATCACTCTTAAATCCTGCCTTCCACAAAGCAGAACATGGATACAATTCAGTCAAGTACTTTGTCACTTTATAACAAGGATGGCTTCTTCTCTAGTTTCCAGTAAGATATTCTTCATTTCCATCTGACACGTCATCAGAATGGCCTTTGCTGTCCATATTTCTATCAACATTCTGTTCATGCCGCTTAGGTAATCTCTAAGACTGAGCCTTTCTCTATAACTCTCCTCTTCTGAGCTCTCACCAGAATTGCCCTTAACATTCTGTTCATGGCAATCTAAGCTTTTTCTAGCCTGCACGTTAAAACTCTTCCAACCTCTACTCAGTTCCAAAGCCACATTCACATTTTTAGGTATTTGTTAAAGCAGCACACTCACTTGTCAATACCAATTTCTGTCTTAGTTTGTGCTGCAATTAAGTACCTTAAATTGAGTAATTTACAGTTCAGGAGGCCAGGAAGTTCAGTTTGATATCTGGTGAGTGCTGGTGTCTATTTCTAAGATGGCATCCCATAAACTGTATCTTCCAGAGGGGAAGAATGCTGTGTCCTCACCTGGCAGAAGAGCTGAACACTGGTCTTCTATGGCTTTTCCTTGAACATTTCAAGCTGCTTCATACAAGGCTGTTGCACTTGGCTATCTCCTCTGCCCAGAACACTCTTCCTCCAGATATTTATTTACCTAATTGCTTATGTCATTCAAATGTCATCTCCGTGTAGAAGCATTGTTCACACCCATTCCTTCTGCCAACTCTCTACTCCCTTTTCATTTATTCACAGAACTACTTGAAATTATATATTGGTTTGCTTCTGATTTAGAAGCTATGTGAAGGCAGGAACATTTGGTTAGTTTTGTAACTGGAGTAGCTGCAGCTGGATTCCCTGGTTCCCACGCCTGGAGTTGAACCCAGTTGCCTGGAGTTGAACCCAGTCGCCTCGGTGAAAACCAGGAGTCCTAACTGCTAGGCCACCACAGAAGCGGAGTAGCTGTAGCTGGAACTCAGGCTCTTGGCCTTCCTAACCCCAAAGAAAGGGGAAAAAGAGCCTTGGTGGCACGGTGAGTGTTACAGTTCAAATAGAACTTGTGGACCCAAAGGGTGTGCGATAGTGCGATTTATTAGACAGAGTGAAAGGACAGCTTCCACGCTGTGAAAGGGGACCCGGAGAGAGGGTGCCATCCAGGTTGGGCGACTAGAGCTTTTACCCCTGAGTTATTACCTCCCCATTCATGGTCTCGTCCACTGAAAGAGGTTCTTTCAAACTTCCTTTGGATCAGTTGATCTTTAAATACTTTACTGGACTGGCTACTGTTTCACAACCCTAAGTCACAGAGCTCCCACTTCCAAAAGCCAGAGACGTAAAAACCAAAGACAAAGCCCCTACCTAGCCTGCCAGAGAGGGGAAAGAGGAAACAAAGGCACCTAGCTGGCCAGAGTTGGGAAAGCCAGAGAAGTCTTGCACTCGAAAGCAAGCCCACAGAGACCCCGGGAAGTCCTCTAACACAGTCCCTCAGTTTTATACACTGCTGAATCACCCAGTGCCTAAAAGAGTACTTCACAAATGGGAATCTCTTATGAAACACTTGTTGAATGATTGTATGAGTAATTGTGGACTAAATTATACTAAAAAATAAGTAAAATATTAGCTCTTAAGGCAAAAAGATCTTCAGGCAAGTAGTGCCCAGTGAATCTGAGCACAGAGCTATTGCAGCCAACAAGAGAAAAGGAGAAGTTGGAACCTTGGATGTCATAAATAAGGAAATACCAAAGAAGAGTTTGAAGATTACAAATTAATCCAGTATCTTATGGCTATAAGAGAATGTGAATATTTGTCTTAAGAAGAGTTGGTGAGTGGGAAAGTGATGTAATTAGATATGTTCCATGCATACAATAATTATTGTATATAATTATTGGTAATAGTGCCTTAATTTACTCTTTGATAGGCCTAGGTTCTACACTTTCCCTATCGGTTTTCTTCCGAGTTCCCAATCTATTGGATAGTTGAATAAGTAAAATCTGTTTAACAATATTAATCTATTCATATACAATGTGTGTGTGTGTATATATATATATATCACATGTAAATATATATAAAATTTATATGTATACATTTCTACTAAGTTTACATTCAATTTTAGCAGTAGTTTCTTTTGCCCCAGTTCTTAATAAAGTAATCAATATTCTGAGGAAAACAAGAGTTAAGGTACTTATGTTAACTTCTGAGATTAACTATGTTAAGTGTTAAGTTGTATCATTTCATTCTCTCCTAAAAAAGTTTTTTTCCCAGAAATCATGGAGACAAATAAATACAAATTATTTCACTTCTGCAATGTTGTATATTGCTGGCATTGATTGTATTTTTTTATTTATTTTATTTTTAGATAGGATCTCACCGTCACCCAGGCTGGAGTGCAGTGGCATTATCTGGGCTCACTGCCACCTCCACCTTCCAGGTTCAAGTGATCCTCCCACATCAGCCTCCTGAGTAGCTGGAACTACAGGTGTGCACCATCATGCCCAGCTAATTTTTGTATTTTTGGTAGAGATGGGCTTTCACCATGTTGCCCAGGCTGGTCTCAAACCCCTGAGCTCAAGCAATCTGCCCACTTTGGCCTCCAAAAGTGCTGGGATTACAGGCATGAGCCACTGTGCCTGGTCAATTGTATTCTTTTACAAATTATTGAGGAAAATTAGCCAAAAATATATATATATATATATATGTATGTATGTATGTATATATACACACACATACATATATATGTTAAAGTTCTCTATTTATTTTGAAGTTATTATATTTTAAATGATAAATGTACCCATAGACTAAGTGCAAAGAAAAAAACCAAAAACACAAAAACATTAAATTTTCTGTTCAGTAAAATATATTGAGACTATAAAACAATAAAACACAAGGCAAAACAAGCATGAAAATAGCATTTAAAAATGCACATAAATAAATGTTATCTTCACTGATATCTTCATTTATACCAGTAAGCTATTACAAAATCATTTTTAAATCTACATTATCTTTAAAAAAGGAAACAATTCAAGCTGTCTTTTAAAAATCATGACAAATATATTTGCAAATAAGTTGGAAGATATTTCCCAGATGTTTTTCATGTGATGTTGTTTTTCTTTCAGACATAGAAAGCAAATGAGCATTTTCACAGAAAACTTGTTTTTTAATAAATTGGTGGCTGATTGTGCAGGTGTGTGAATGAATTTTGAGAGGCTCCCAGTATTCCTGGGGGCTCATCCTTCAAAGGATAGATTATGGGGTAAAAGCACAGGGTTGGGGGCCTCTGACTCCCTTTTAAATGCCAAAAACATGAAAGTGCCTCTCTGATTTGCCTATAGCCATCCACATAAGAACTTAGGCTATAAACAAATATCTAAAGGCCAGGCACGGTGGCTCATGCCTGTAGTCCCAGCACTTTAGGAGGCCGAGGCAGGTGGATCACGATGTCAGGAGCTCAAGACCATCCTGGCCAACATGGTGAAAATCCATCTCTATTAAAGATACAAAAAATTAGCTAGGCATGGTGGTGCACACTTGTAATCCCAGCTACTCAGGAGGCTGAGGCAGGAGAATAGCTTGAACCTGGGAGGTGAAGGTTGCAGTGAGCTGAGATTGCACCATTGCATTCCAGCCTGGGAGGCAGTGCAATACTCCTTCTCAAAAAAAAAAAAAAAAAAAAAAAAAAAAAAAAATCTAAAATGAGTGAAATGTTATTGCTATTTTTATATGACCCAGCACTAAGTAATGCTCAGAATGTTTTGTCCTCTAAGTTTTAATAGGCAATGTTTCTTCTAGACAAATATCCAGAAATATTTTTTAAATAAAGCTTGGGGAGAGGTTTACAAAGCACCCACACAAAGCCATTTTAATATTTTGGAAGAGAACAAGTTATATAACATTTATATTGAATTCAAGGTAATTTTTAAGTAATGAAGTGTTTTATCTCATTTTATTCCAGTCCCCTAATTTTACAGATTTTACATCCTAGAGAAGAGAAGTAACATCTGGCAATTCATACTGCCAGATAATGAGAAAACTAATAGTGGAAACCAGCTCCTACCTATGAACTCACCAATTCCCATCCCTTGATCTTTTCACTGTACCACTCAATTTACTTTCTGAATCAAAGTAGAAAAATATAGTGGAAATGTGTATAAGATAGTTTCTTGATTTTTTTAACTAATTATTCCATTTAAGCCTAGAAAGAGGAAAAGGAGTATTTAATTTTATAGTTAATAAACTAACACATACATTTTTCCTAACTAGAAAGGCAGAAACTAAGTTGACAAGTCCTGTGCGCAGTATCATTTTCAAGCATAGCTCTGCTTAAAAAGAAATGGAAAGAAACACAAACAACACCAACTGTTACATGAAGTGTATGACAAATTGGTAAATGCTTTTGATCCTTCCAGCAGGAAAGGACAATGGAGTAGATAACCTCCATACAACTGTGGGAAAATACCCACTGCTCTTTATTCTGGGAAGCTACTTTCTGCATGCAAAAAGAAAGCAAAATAAATTAAGTAACTCATCCATGTATAGCTAAGCTGAAAATATGTAGTATATAGTGCTGTAGGTGACAGCGTCAAGTGTGAAGTCAGTCACTACCAGAAGAAAGCCAGTTAACTATATCAGGGAAGAGAAATGGGATGAGCAAGATGTCTTGAAAAGCACTGTGGGCTATAAATTATAATAGACTCAGCGAGGTTAAGTGCAGTTTTCCAGGTCCTGAACTTGGCTTCAGAACTCAACCATACAAGATGGGAAGTAGTGGCTTACCAGTAATACACTTAAATAAGACTTGGGGGTTTGAGTTGATAGTTAACATAAATCAATTAGCAGTTAAAAAATCATATAACTTAGGGACATATACACTGTAATATGATAACCATAATAGGAGAAATTTTAGTTCCACTTCACTCAGTGCAGTCACAGGTAAATTACTTAATTTCCATGTGCCTCAATTTCCTCATTGTCCAAATAAGGATAAACTCCTCAGTCCTATTCATGTTGTAAGAATTAATACAAGTAAATTCTTACAACATGGCATAGTAGTTGATACTCAATAAAGGCTAGCTTCTATTATTATTATCATTATTATTATTCACCTCACTATAAGACACTGAATTCAGTGATGCATTTTTTCAAAAGGCATAAATTGGTAAGTATTCAATAGAATGTGATCACAAAGTAACCGAAATCTCATCAAATAAGGATAACTTATGGGAGCCAACATGTTTAACATGAAGAAAAGATGACTTCAATTATTATAGAAACTGTCACTACATATGAGAAAGACTGTTATGTGGAAAAGGAGGCATATTTGTTCTCTGAGGCACAAGACAGGGTAGAAACTGCAGGGAGACATGATCTGGTTTAATACAAGTAAGACTGTTATAATCAACAGAATTATCTACAGATGGAGTGGGCTGTCTCAGGAGGCAGACAGTTGAAGCATTAGTTGAATGTTTGGCTAAGATTTTGAAGACAGGGTTTACACATCAGATGGTTGGGCAGGACTAAATGACAGCTAAAATTCTGTTCTTTCCAGACATGAGTTCCTATAATTCCGTAACAGTTCTCCAAGCACACTTTGGTGGTCAAGCCAGTCTAGTAACGTTGAATCTAAAATTTGTCTGGGGGAAGAAGATTGCCATTATTACACAACTATTAGCAGTTTACAATTTAACACTGTGGCTAGCCAGATTAACCACAGAGCCAAGTACTTAAGATTGCAGAATACGGCAATCCACAGGGGTTAAAAAAAAGCTCATAAACGTAGGCAAAGTTGCCCAACTTCCTCCAAGGATCAGAGAAATGCACATTGAAAATAATATTTTAATTGCTGATGTTTTCAAAGTTAGATGATATTAAAGGCTGAAGAAGAGGCTGGGCATGGTGGCTCATGCCTGTAATCCCAGCACTTTGGGAGGCCAAGGTGGGTGGATCACCCGAGGTCAGGAGTTCAAGACCAGCCTGGCCAACATGGTGAAACCCCCATCTCTACTAAAAATACAAAAACTAGCCAGGCATGGTTGTAGATGCCTATAATCCTAGCTACTCGGGAGGCTGAGGCAAGAGAAATCGCTTGAACCCAGGAGACAGAGGTTGCAGTGAGCCGAGATCACACCATCGCACTCTAGTCTGGGCAACAGAGGGAGACTCCATCTCCAAAAAAAAAAAGAGGCTGAAGAAGATATGAAGAAACAGAAACCGACATGAATTGAATAGGAAATGTAAATTGATATTCCTTGGTTTCTGTCTCAGAACACTCAGACAAAGCAATTACGGACAGGCTTCCCATATTAGCCTTGTTTGTTAATAATGAAAAACCTCAAATTATCCAGATATCTATGAATAAGTTATGAATAAACAAAATGTAGTGGACTAATACCATAGACTAGCTCACTTTTGTACCAACTTAACATTTGCACTGACTTGGAAGATCTGCAAGACTTACAGTTAACTGATAAAAGTAAGCTGCACAACAATGTGTATGTGACAATTTTGATTAAAAATACAAATAAAGACCATGCAAACTAAATATTTCTATATAAATATCCATATTTATGTAAATGTATAGAAAAACTCCTAAAGGATAAACACAACACTACTGGGAAGAGGGTTTGCTCAGCAGTCAAAAGTACTTTAGTTTAATATGTAATACTTGGAATTTTTAAAACAAGAACTTTTCATGTTTTACTTGTTTAGTTAAAAACAAATATTTAAATTGAAAGTGAGAGAAGACTGGACACGGTGGCTCATGCCTGTAATCCCAGCACTTTGGGAGGCCAAGATAGGTGGATCACAAAGACAAGAGTTCAAGACCAGCCTGGCCAAGATGGTGAAATCCCTTCTCTACTAAAAATACAAAAATTAGCTGGGTGTGGTGCTCGGCACCTGAAATCCCAGCTACTCGGGAGGCTGAGGCAGATAACTGCTTGAACTCGGGAGGTGGAGGTTGCAGTGAGCTGAGATTGCTCCACTGCACTTCAGCCTGGGCAACAAGGGTAAGATTCCATCTCCAGAAAAAGAAAAGAAAATTAGGGAAAACTAGAGCTAGTGATGACACTAGAGATCATTAATCCAGCGACCTCATTTTACAAACAAAGAAAACAGAGGTTTAGCATTGCATTCAATTTGCTCAAAGTTCTACAGTTATTTAATGGTAGAGCTAGAACTAAAGAACAGTTGTGTGATAAGAAAACATAGACTTTGGGTCAAGAAGCCTGGATCTGGGCCCTAACTGTGCATTAGGCATATGATTTTAAGAAGCACACAATCTGATTCTGTTTCCTCTTATGTACAACTGGGGCTTGTTTATTCATGATTCATTTAGTTGCAAGGAACAGAAACCCAATTTAAACTAACCACGGGAAAAGGGAAATATGTCACCTTAAAAAGGAAAAGTGGAAAAGACCTCAGGCACAACGACATCCAGGGATGCAAATAATGTCTTCAAGATTATTTATATTCTTCTCTAACTATCCCTATATGTTCATTTATTCTGATCCATTGAAGAACCATGTGGTTCTTGTGAAACATTCTATCACAGTACCTTGCATTCCCTATGACAGGGGAGAAGATATATCCCCCCCTAAAAATGATTCTTACAGCAAAAGAATAGAAAAATAAATTGGATGGATATAAACAAAACAATTCACTGCCTTAATCACCTCATAGGACAAACAGAAGGAGAAAACAAGAAAACTTAACAGATGCTCCATCTCAAAAGAAAAAAGTGAAGAATCGATGTGTCTAGATCCTGAGGAGTGCTAATCTAATCTGAAATAAGTACAACATAGAGAGGTTTGAGAATTGTAGCATTGTGATGAATTTCATAACAGAGGTACAAAAAATTAAGATCTGTCAAGTGTTATATGAAGCTAAATTCAAATAACAAACCAATAACTGTGAAGAAAATTGTGGAAGATGCTGACAATAAATATTTTGCTAAAATACATAATATTCAGTTACACAGAAAACTCATGTGCAGAAGTTTAATGGCTCCATGAACACTTTTAAATTTTAACAATGACATCCAACTTACTTTGCAAAACAAAATGATTTTCTTAAAATTACATCAACTATACAAGCATTAGTTTTTAGTATTTAAAAATACGAATTTTACACACTAACTGGATTCCCTGCTGCACACATTTCAAGATATAAAATAGAATTATTTTGCTTTCAGTCCTAGATCATTTGTCTTATGAGGATCATCATAAGACATACGTGGTTGTCACATTACATGCACTACCAGGAAAATTGTTGGACAGTCCAGTCCAAAGACAAAGATTCTAAAACAGAGACCTAAGTTATTGTTATTGATAATAACTCAGAAAGAATATTATCATTTATTTGATTTTCCTGGATATAACTCTATTATTCTAAGTTATCTCTCAATAACTTGTTATATTCATTTCTGTTGAATCATGAGAAGCAGTTGAGCATAGCATTTACAAGAATTGACTTTGGAATTAGACATCCCTACGTTCTAACTCATACTCCAATATCTATCAGTTGTGTGACCTTTATAAAAGTTACTTTATTCTTAGAACCCAAATTTCCTCCAAAATATGAATAAGGATAGCACCTGCTAAAAGAAGATTTTGAAAGGATTAAATGAGATAATGATGGTAAAATGCTTAATGCAGTGTCTGATTCATGGAAACATTTAATGAATAGAAACTATATTTATAATTAATAACAAGTGATTTTGTATGCTCTTGAAGCCAGAGAAGCTGAAACACTGAAATATATAGCTTGCTCAAGTCTAGTTCTTATAGCTTATTAAGACATGGAGTCACTAATTCCTACATGAACTTAGAGATCCATTAGAGTCACTTCAACCTAGAGGAAATCATATAATGAGAGTGTTATTATATCTTGGTATATACCCAGAAAGAAGCATAGGGTTATTATGTTGCAGGTACTGTCTACAGTTTATTACCAGTCTTTCTCTTTCTTTCTCTT
>PVKP010045865.1:0-15911 GCA_004027715.1 Plecturocebus donacophilus | reverse complement strand
TTATTTTCATCCCCTATTCCTTCCTGTCTCCATTGTTAAGCACAATTATTGGCATAAAAGAGGTTTTTAATACCCATTTTTAGACTGTATTCTAGCCTGGGCAATAAAACAAGAATCCCATTCTCTCTCCCTCTTTCTCTTCCTCTTTCTTTCTCTCTTTCATTCCTTTTTTTCTTTCTTTTGCTGTTTCTTTCTTTCTCCTTTTCTCTTTTTCTAAAATCTCTTCCTCTTTCTTTCTCTTTCATTCTTTTTTCTTTCTTTTGCTGTTTCTTTCTTTCTCCTTTTCTCTAAAAAAAAAAAAAGAAAAGAAACTATATAGGAGCAAAGGTTTTACATACCATCGAAATTGAGTAGGTATTAATCTAATTGTTATAAATCAGATTAATTTATAAGTTAGATTGTTATAAATTAAGATGTTAATGTTAATCCCAGGACAATCACTAAGAAATTATATATATGTGTGTGTATATATACACACACATATATATACAAACATTATTTTATATATAAATATTTATTTATTTATATTTGTGGGACTCCCACTATGCATTTGTAAATACATATGTATATATGTTCACTAGAAACACACACACATATTAAAGGAAATAAGTGTGTTAAATTAGTCCTCTAGAAAATATCTATTTAACAAAAAAGGAATGCAGCAATGGAGAAACTGAGGGGCAAAAATACATAAGACATAGAGAAAACAAATAGCAAAAATGGCAAACCTAAATAGTATCTTATAAGTAATTAGATTAAATATAAATGGGTTAATCTCTCCTATTAGGCTGAGATAGGCAGAATAGTTTTTTTTAATGAGCCAAATATATGTGGAATACAAGATACATGCTTTAGAGTTAAAGACACAAATAGGTTGAAAACAAAAGAATGGAAAAAGATACACCATGCAAACGGTAACCAAAAGAAAGCTGAGTGGCTATACTAATATTTTTTAAATAAGCTTTAAGAAAACATTGTTGTTACTGTAGTGATAGGGCATTTAGAAACCAAGAAGATATAACAATTATATGCATATATGTATCTAACAATATATTCATAAAAGACATGAAGAAAGAAATGATGGAATTGAAGGGAGAAATAGACAATTCAATAATAATAGAAAGTTCGATACTTCACTTTTTTTATTTTTCCAATCACAATAATATTAAAGATCCAACAATAGTTTAAAATGAGGTAGAACTATGTATATTTCAACCTGAATCTGTATATGAACTATGCATATTTCAACCTGAATCTATGTATATTTCAACCTGAATTTAAAAAAAAATCACTTTCAATAATGTATAGAACCAGACAGAAGATCTTCAAGGAAATATAGGACATTAACAACAGTATAAGCAAACTAGTCTTATGTTTATAAAGCACTCTGTGCATTCAATAGCCAAAAAATACTACCTTTGGCAGGGCACAGTGGCTCACACTTGTAATCCCTGCAGTTTGGGAGGCTGAGGCAGGTGGATCACCTGAGGTCAGGAGTTAGAGACCAGCCTGGTGAAACCCCATCTCTACTAAAAATACAAAAATTATCCGGGAATGATGGCGGGTGCTTGTAATCCCAGCAACTCAGGAGGCTGAGGAAGGAGAATCACCTGAACTCAGAAGACAGAGGTTGCAGTGAGCCAAGATCGCACCATTGCACTCCAGCCTGGGTGACAGAGTGAGACTCTGTCTAAAAAAAAAAAAAGAGAGAGAGAGAGAATACTCCCTTCATCAAATAGTATTGGGATAGCAGGATATCCACATGAAAAAGAATGAAGTTGGACCCTTTCCTCCCTCAATTTACAGAAATTAAATCAAAATGTATCAACAACTTGAATATAAGAAATAAACTTTAAAACTAGACAAAAACATAGGTGTAAGTCTTCATAATACTGGATTGAGCAAGGGCTTATTGATTATAACACTGAAAACATAAGCAACTGAAGAAAAAATCAATTAATCAGAATTTATCAAAATTAAAAACTTTTGTGTGTCAAAGTATACTATCAAGAAAATGACAAACAATGTACATAATAGGAAAAATTATATATCTAATGGGTCTATTTTTCAGAATATATAGAGAACATTTATATAGCTAAAAAGACAAGTAACACAATTTTAAAGTAAAAAAACAGATTTGAATAGAAATTTTTCCAAGGAAGATATACAAAGGCCAATAAGCACATTAAAAAAATGCTCAACATCATTAGAGATATTCAAATCAAAACCACAATGAGATACCACTTTACAGCATTTAAGATGGCTTTTATTTAAAAACAAAAAAGAATGCTAAGGAAGATGATCACTGGTGAAGCTGTGGAGAGTTGGAACCCTCACACATTTCTGGTGGAATGTAAAGTGCTCTAGCTACTATGAAAGCAGTTTGGCAATTTCTCAAAAAGCTAAACATTAAATTACCATATGACCCAGGAATTCAATCCTAGGTATAAATCAAAGGGAATTAAAAACAGAAACTTGAACAGATATTTTTATGTCAACGTTTACTGCAGCATTATTCACAATAGCCAAAAGCTAGAAACAACTTAATTGCTCATCACCAGACAAACGAGTGAATAAAATAAGTTGTATACATACAATGGAATATTATTCAGCCACAAAAAAGAATACAAGGTTTTCTTGTTTGTTTTGTTTTTGTTTTTTGGTTTTGTTTGTTTTGAGACAAGGTCTCACTCTGTCACCCAGGCTGGAGTGCCATGGCGTGACCTTGGCTCACTGCAACCTCTGTCTCCTGGGTTCAAGTGATTCTCCTGACTCAGCCTCCAGTGTAGCTGGGACTACAGGCACAAATCACCACACCTGGCTTATTTTTGTATTTTTAGCAGAGATGGAGTTTTACCATGTTAGCCAGGCTGATCTTGAATTCCTGACTTTGTGATCTACATGCCTCAGCCTCCCAAAGTACTGGGATTAAAGGCATGAGCCATTGCACTCAGCCAGGAATAAAGTTTTAATACATGCTACAACATGGGTGAATCTTGAAGACATGATACTAAGTTTAAAAAACAGAAACAAGGCAGGGTACGGTCACTCACACCTGTTAATCCCAGCACTTTGAGAGGCTGAGGTGGGCGGTTCACTTGAGGACGGAGTTTGAGATCAGCCTGATCAACATGAGAAACCTTGTCTCTACTAAAAATACAAAGTTAGCCAGGTGTGTTGATGCATGACTGTAATCCCAGCTATTCTGGAGGCTGAGGCAGGAGAATTGCTTGAATCCAGGAAGTGCAGGTTGTGGTGAGCTGAGATCGCTCCATTGCACTCCAGCCTGGGCAACAAGAGTGAAATTCCATCTCAAAAAAAAAAAAAAAAAAACGGAAGCAGAAGGACAAATAATAGGTAAATTTATAGAGACAAAAGATAAATTAGAGGTTATGATGGGGTTGGGGGGAGGAAAAATGGGAAGTTATTGCCCAATGGTTACAGAAGTTCTGTTAGGAATCATGAAAAAGTTCTGGAAATAGAAGTGATGATGGTTGCACAACATAGAAGATGTTATTTTTGCTTTAAAATGTTTCAAATGGTAAATTTTATGTTATACATATCTTACCACAATTTAAAAAAAAATTAATAATGCAATATATCAAAATCATTGAGTTATGCACTTTAAACAGGTGAATTGCATGGTATGTAAATTATATCTCAACAGAGCTGTTAAATTTTTTTAATTATAAAAGTATAAAATTTTACAGAGAGCCATAAAACATAACTGAGAAAAATTAAATGAGGCATAAATATTTAAAACTGCAATTACTTTTGCACCAACCTAATAAATGGAAGGATGAACTACATTCATGGATCAGAAGATTTTGTGATTATGTATTATAAAGGTATTAATTCTCTCCTAATCATCTATAGCTGCAATGCCAATCTAATCAAAATCTCAGTGTGTGTGTGTGTGTGTGTATGTGTGTGTAATGTGACAAGCTGATTCTGAAATATATAGAAACACATAGCTCCAAGAATAGCCAAGGTAATCTTGCAGGGGAACAAGGTTGGAGGATTTATACCACAGATAAACTACACTCGTTAAGACAGTATGGTTTTTCATAATGAGTCGACAAACAGACACATTGTACATGACAAGGAATAGAAACAGACCTTCAGATATAAGTCCACTTGATTTACAGCAATGGTTCTATAGCAATATCCTAAACAAAGGATAAAAGGACATTGTTTCTTCAATAAATGTTTTTGGTTCAACTGGCTATCTGCATGGGAAAAAAAAAAACCTGGATGCCTACCTCATACCATATACAAAAACCAATGTCAGTGGTACTTTAAACCTAAATGTGAAAGGCAAATCAACAAAGTTTCTCTAATGTTACATAGGAAAATAATTTTATAGGCTTGAGCTAGGCAAAGATTTCTCAAATAGGACATAAAATCACCAATAAGTGAAAAAATTGCTAAATTTCACTTTATTAAAATTAAGAATATCTATTGAGAAAAAAGACAGTATTGAGAAAGCAAGCAAAGCAAATAATCTAGTAGGACAAGGTAACTGTAGCATGGGTGTCTAACAGGGACTCATATGCAGGATATACAAAGAACATCTCTAAATCAGACAAGGACTGATAACCCAATTTAAAAATTGAGCAAATAATGTAAACAGGCCCTTCAAAAAAGGAGATATCCAAATGGCTAAAAAACAAATGAAAAGGTAGAGGACATTATTAATCAACAAAGAAATGCAACTGAAGCCACAGTGAGATTCTACTACACACGCTCTAGAAAATAAACTAAAAATACCAAATGTTGGTGAGGATGTTCAACAAAGGAATACTCATATACTGCTAGTGGGATACAAGTTAGTTCAAGCACTTTTGACAACTATTAGACAGTATTTGCTGAGGCTGAATGGTTGCATACCTTATGACTTATCAGTTCTACTCCTAGGCACAGACTCAACAGAAATGCCTACATACATACAGTCACCAAAAGGCATATTCATAGTAGCATTGTTCATGGTAATCAAAAACTGTAAACAACCCAAATGTCCATCAGAAAAGAGTGAATGAATGAATAGAATGCATGGATAAAATCTATACAATGGAGTCTTATACAACAATGGAAAAGAAAGAGCTACCACTGCCAACAATGTGGAGGAATCTCACAAGCAGAGTATTAAGCAAAAGAAGCCAAGCTCAAAAGAATGGAACTGTGCGGTTACATTTACACATAGTTTTAAAACAGCCAAAAACTAATCTATTGTGAGAAAATTCAGGATACTGGCTAACGTTGAAGGAGGTCATGCTTATGAGGAGGCATGAGGGAGCATATTGAGTGCTTGCAATGTTTAATATGTATTTAGGTGGGATATAGACAAGTATGTTAATTCTGTAATAATTCATCATGGTGTATGCACTGTTTACTGTGTATGTCAAAAGCTTTACCAAATAAAGCATTTGGAAGGCAAGGCAAAAGAGGTCATCCAGAGACTGCCAGAAGAAGTGTGCACAAAAAGCAGTCCAGGTGAGAGTGAGTCTGAGCAGAACCTGCAAGCAAAGTCAAAAAACAAGACCAAATTCCACTCTTATCACTTTTTCCAGGAATCAAGTGCTTGGTCTTGCTGAAATGGAGCAGCTGCTACTCTGAGTATGAGAGAGAGACATGTCGAAGGGCTGACTTGGTCCACATGGAAAACTTTACCACACTTGCCTCCTCTCGTAGTTTTGAACCATCTTCAATTCCTGCCTGGTAACACAAAAGGAAGAAATGTGCATGCACAGAACTGACTGGACTGAAGATGACCAGAGAAAAATATTAGGCAGATTTCAGAAGGCAAGTGTGCAACACTGGAAGTCCAGCACACAATTCTCCTGTATGTCAGAAGTCATAGCTCCTTCAGTAGTACTGCTCACTCACAGTTGAGTGCATGCCACGTGTCAGGCAGTGGTCTATGCCCTTGATATGTATTAACTTGTTTAATCCTCACAACAAGCCTGTGAAGCATAGTTTAGCATCATCATTCCATTTTACAGATGAGGATATTAAGGTACCAAACTGTAGGCACCTTGACAAGCTCCCACTGCCGATTAGTAGTGGAGCTGGTATTTGGCCCATGCTCTCCACCTCTGCAAGACACCACCTCCTGCTAACACAGACCCAGATTGCCTCTGCATATTACCAAAGGCGGCTTCTGCAAGACTGGGTGCATTTCTGGAGAAATATTCTTGGGAATTCAAATCCAGGGCACGAATTACATCCACCTAGCAGGTAAACTGTACCTTCCAGAGGAAAACACTGAGATGCTGCTTGACTCCACCCCAGAGATATCATATTACTAATAAAAAGACTAACCTCAAATTTTCACAGAAATGACCACAAACACAAAATTCCAACTATAAATGATGTTCTTTTCAAGAGGCCTACACATGCTTTGGAAAGCTTGATTCAATCCCAGCCTCGAGTCCTGCTCTTTATACTATAAAACTGAATGAGAATGAGCCCTAGCAAAAAGGTTTTCCCTTTAGTGACAATGTCTCAAGAGCACACTTGTCAGTCAAGAAAACCATCTGTATTGGGTTTCTAGCCATTACTCTAAGTAGTACCTGTAGGATGGTGGCCTCCCAATGATGCCACAATCCCTGGAAGCCACATGGCATTTGCCTTCAGAGGTAGCACATCAGCATTGCAGGAGAGCTGTCCCCTGAGCTGGTGTTGCCCAGACCCTTCCCTCTGCCCTCCCTCCTCGCTGTTTGGAGTATTCCAGAAGCAGGCTGATGAATGGGGGTTCCCATGGATATTCTCTGCTGTGTCTAAGTGCTGGAATGTGGGCTGAAATGTGGAAGCACAGATGTAAGCTGGCCCAGTGATCCCATCCTAACTTACTGGACCCTGAACCGGTCCACACTGGGAAGATCTACATTGAGGTATAGCACAGCTGCTTCTTTTGAACCACATCTTTATCATTTATGAATATTTGTAAATACCAGCTTCCAATCTTGGCAAAGAAGTGAATGCACAATTTGGAATGTGTTATAGATCATCTGGGTCATGGTTAGCAAGCCCATTATTTTCTAGCACACAATCTATTCATACCCTTCTCAAGTCATTCACAATCCCCTCTCTGTTTGCAACCGATGGAGTCAACTCCTTCAAAAACCAAGACCACAAAAAGAATCATGCCTTTAATGCTAAGGCGAAAGTCCTCAGTACCACTGGGACTAAAAAGAAGTAACAAATGGATAACATGGCTGCTAAGTGTGAGGGCCAGCTGGTGCAGTGCCTAAGTGGAAGGATTTTGTGACCTCAAGGATCACCTTCCAGGGAAGGGAATACAGCTCTGCATACTTCTTTCCAGATCAATTTTACAAAATTTCAAGTCTCATCCATTGCAATACAAAGTTTTGTGTAAATGGAAAATGTTGTCCAAAAAATACAAGACAAGAACAAAATAACTGTTCCGGTTTCTAATAGTTCTGTTAATCATGATATTTCATTCTGATATACATACTCCTACAGAGTTTCCATGCTTGCAATCTAGTTTAGAACCCAACACCTTCCTCCCACACTGGAAGAACTCTAGCCATCCCCTCCCCCCGACCCCACTGAACCCTAAAAAAGAAAAGGAAGGCAAGCTGCATTCTCACCCTTGGGCCTTCTGCCCACACCCCTGTTCTGGTATTGGTGACCCAGGCACACATCAATTTCCTGAGACAACTGCGGAATCATGGCCTGGGGGCTGAGCCGCTGCTTGGCTGCCTGCACCCAGTTTGGCTTTAAAGACCCTGCCTTAAAAACAAAGAGGTTGTGAATGGGGGAGCTCTGTGAAGGCCAACCCCAGCAGGGGAGTAGAGAGCCCACCTGAGCCTCATCCCACCTTCACTGATCACAGCTGGGAGGCCTCAAAGAGGCTGCTCAGCTTTTCTAAACCTCATTTTTCTCACCTGTAACCCTGGGATAGTTAGAGCTATTTACAGCTGTTGTGAGGTTTCAATAAAGGCGCACACCAAGCTTAGCTCCGTGACTAGTGCAAGGCACCAGTCACACATTTTAGTGTGTAGCCGAGAAACAGCGTCATACAGCTGTGCTGTGGGAGGAAGGCCCTTGTCCGGAGATGCTTCTCCCTATTAGCAAGCCCGCACAGCCTACCCTCAGCTCCTTCTCACCCACCACCCCCGCCACCTTCAAAGAAAGAAACCAGAGCTCTGGTATTTATCTCTGTTCAACAATGATGTTCCAGTGTTTCTCCGTCAGTAAAGGTGCAGCTAATTCTTCAGCTTAATTAAAAGAAAATAACGCCCAGCACACACACAGATGTGCTCTCTGCTAATGCAGCTGCAGCACCCTCGGTGACCGGCCTGAGACCATGCTGCTTGATTTTCATAGCAGCCCCCTGGCCACAGATGCTACTTCATGGTCAATATCTGCTCTGTTTCCTCCTCTGCAGACACTGGCTGTCATCCTTGGATTTTTCATTTATCATTGGGTTTTTCTCTGAAATATCACTCTTAATTATTTTGCCCCAACGTTTGGCAGGCATATGTTTTCTTTTTCAGAAAGGAAAGATAAGCCAGACAGTCAACCCGGGGGAACGGTTTTGAGATTTTACCCACATCTGATCAGTATATGTTACAAATCATAAAAATTATGAAGGCTTTGTTCCAAAAGAGAGAAAAGAAAAAAGAAAATCCAAGAATGCAACTGGGGAGACTCTTAAAAGAGTTTTGCAAGCCCCTCACTCCCAGAGGGTCTTCAGTTGGTTGAAGAGGTTTACAGATTTCATTAAAGATCAAATTTCTTTAAAAAAAAAAAAAAAAGAACTCTACCCGAAAGTTTCCCTTTCTTCTATGGATGCTTATTGACAATGCTATGAATAAATCACTCTCCCAGGAGTCTTGCTCTGGGAACTTCTTATTTTCATTGTTCGCTTTTTAGTCACTATCCATTGCTATGGTGTGTGCTGCTGGCATTACTAGCGCCCCCACAAGGGGTTGATGTTCTCACCCTGCCACAGCTTGGACACCCTGGGCTTGCCACCTCCACGAAGGCACTCAGACTTCCGCGTGGAGTAGGCAGTGCTGACCCAAACCTTCCTACAGAGCCTCAAAGTACAGCCATTCCCGGTTGGGTTTGTTTCTATTGTTGGTGAGGAGGTAGAGTATGGTGTGGGGGCTGAAAGGGTTCTGTTTTGGGGAAATACAAGAGAGGACAGAAAGTCACGCAGAGGCAAACAGGAGAGCAGCGTCTGCAATCATTACACCTGGAGCCCACCTTCCAGCGGCAGGGACAGTATTGCTGTCTGTTGAAAGGCAAGAAAATGTCTGGGTGTCCTTGATGGAGCTCTGTGAGGCCCTGGGCCTTAAGTGGGCTCTCCCCTCCCCTGCTGGGGTCAGCGTGCAAAGGGAGTGTGCCTGCTCCCTGCACGCCTCCTCTTTCCACAGCAAAGGATGACGTGTGTGGTTTGTTCTTTGTGCTCCCAGCAAGGGTTGATCCAAGTAATGACTGAAAATGTCTCTGCCAAATAGGTAAAACACAATCTCAGCCCCAAGCCCAAATGGTTTCAATTCCCCTCCTGCTCAAAATCCTCCCTCCTGCCTTCATGATAACTCCGGACGAGCCGGGCAGGTTAGCGAGAGCTGGGACTCCATCCTCCCACGGCCGATAGACAGACCTCCTCTGCTTTTCTTAGGATAACCTTGCCGCGATTCTTCTGTTCTGTGTCACCTTACTTGAAGCTTTCGTTATTACCAGCCAGAGGGCAAAGGTTTCTTTCTGGAGTGCCGTCACCCATCACCACTCCTGGGCGATCACAGGGTTATCCCTTTCTGCTGGCCAGAAAGCAGCCACGACAGCCACGGCCAGCCCTGAGCCAGGACAGAGAAGGGTGTGTGTCTCTTACCCAAAAAACTGGGGGTGTCTCTGTCTCTCTCTCTCTCTATCTCTGTCTAGCTCTATCTGTCTCTCAGTCTCTCTGTCTCTCTAGCTCTCTCTTCTTAAGCTTTCCAGATGTCTTACTCCATCTCCACTCTGACACTTCCACCGGGGCTCATTGTTAATAAAGCCAGCTCCCCTTAATGCTTTTATTCAGTGAACTTGGGCACAACTGGATTCTAACCCAGCTCCCAAGTGACCAGCTGAGACCCTAAAAAAAGTCACCCAACCTCTGAGCCTCCATTTCCCCATCTGACAAATAAGGATGAGACCGGTCCTACTCCCTGGGAGCAGGGAGACAGAGTGTGGAAAGCGTTAGTACAGGGCCTGGCATGCAGTCCACACTCAGTGACAGCTCCAGAGGTGCTGGCCGGGGTAGGACTGTCCATGCGACGGACAGTGATCGCTGGGGAAAAAAAGATACATGGCATCTGGTTGAATCTTTTCACTTTATGATGAGGAAACCAAGGCCCGGGAATTGGAAATGAGTTTTCCAAGGGTGCTCAGACATGTCTAGGCACAGCTGGGATTGGAAGTTGTACCTGCTCACCCCCACTGTGACCAGGCTGCCTAAGGCTTGTCACTCTGCTTCACTTTTGACAGCTGGAGGTCTCATACTGACGTTCTCAGCAGTGAGACTGCCCAGGTGAGGATGAAGCGGAAGGAAACCTGGTTCAACTTGGCATGTACTTTCTATCCAAGAGATGCTTCTGATCACAATTACCAACGAAGCTTCTGAGATTGAAATATGGCAAAGTGTTTTCATAGCTTATTTCTTTTCCTGAGAAACAATGAGTATAATAAAAACAATTAAAATCAAGGTGAGGGCTAAAAAAAAGCCATCAACTTTGGGAGGCTGAGGTGGGTGGATGGCTCAAGTTCAGGAGTTTGAGACCATCCTGGGCAACGTGGTGAAATGCCATCTCTACAAAAAAATACGAAAATTAGCCGGTCATGTGGTACATGCCTGTAGTCCCAGCTACTCGGGAGGTTGGAGTGGGAGGATAATCTGAGCCCAGGAAGTGGAAGCTGCAGCAAGCCGTGACACCACTGCACTCCAGCCTGGGCAACAGAGCAAGACCCTGTCCCAAAAAATAAAAAAAAAGAAAGGCCATCAGGTCAAATCCATGGGCTGCTCAGACCAGGATGTATCACACTGACAGTCGTGGGCATGAGGCTTTTGGAGAGGGCTTTCCTCTCAGAACCAAAAGATTAGGGCTTCTGAACACTAACCTTTAAGTGAATGGTCCCTAAAATGTCCATGTTTTCTCCATAGCTAATTAGGGCTCCATCTTAGTGTCAGCAACTATCCTCGTCATCAGTTTTCAAACTATTTGGATTTTTAAGCAAGACCTTCTCTCAAAACAGTAAATTCCAAGGCTGGGTGCAGTGGCTCACGCCTGTAATCCCAGCACCTTGGGAGGCCAAAGCGGGTGGATCACCTGAAGTCAGGAGTTCAAGACCAGCCTGGTCTCTCCTAAAATTAAAAAATTAGCTGGGCATGGTGGCATGCATCTGTAATCCCAGCTATTTGGGAAGCTGAGACGGGAGAATCCCTTGAGCCTGGGAAGCATAAGCTGCAGTGAGTCGAGATCATGTCACTGTACTCCAGCCTGGGCTACAAAGCAAGACTCTAATTAAAAAAAAAAAAAAGTAAATTCCAAATGTTGACCAAGTTATCTGTCTAGCCTTACATGTTGAAAGCAGTAAGGACTGTCTGGGGGATGTGTCTACAGTGTGACGTTTGTGCTGTTCGCACCCCTCACCGCACCACCACTGGCACCCTGAATCCTGCCATTTCTTGATCTCCCATCAAGCCTCTCAGCCTTATCCACCGAATTTGGACAACAACCCTAAGAGGCAGGTCCTGTCAGTCCCTCACCTTACATGCAGGTTCTGAGAGGGCAGAGCCTCACCCAGCAAGGAGGAGCTAGGATCTGAACCCAGGACTCTGAGACGAACAAACCTGTGCTGTGGTCTTATAAAAATACCTGTTGGTCTTTGCCCCTGGTTTCTGGTACAGAGCTTCACAAACCCTTCACATTTCCTAGGTGATTCCAGTATCCTTTGTTATTCAGAAGCAGCCCCTTATATAACTCCTACCTAGGTTTGCACAAAGGAGGTGGCCCTTACATAGTTTCAAGGGAGAGGCTGGCCATGCCAGAAAGGCCAAGCATGTGATCAGAGAGTTAGGAATTTCAGCCCCACACCTTGATCTCCGGGAGCAGAGGGAGCTGAAAATTGAGTTCAGTCACATGCCAATGATTTCATTATGCATGCCTACTTAGTGAACCCCTGGACAAACACCGCAACAGGGAGCCTTGGGGACTCCCTGGCTGGTAAACATACTGACACTGGGAGGGTGCAGCACCCTGACTCCAGCGGGACAGAAGCGTCTGCACCTGCCACCATCCCCGGCCCCACCCCCGCCCCAGACCTTGCTGCCCTGCATCGCTTCATCTGGCTGCTCATTTGTGTCTGTTATAATAAAATTTAATTGTTACCTGTGCCACATTCCTGAGCTCTGTGAGTCATTCTAGCAAATCATCCAAGCAGAAGGGAGGTCATGGGAACCCTCAAATTTGTAGCCAAGTCAGACAGAAGTGTGAGTAGCCTGGAGACCTGGGACTTATGACTGGTGCCTGAAGGGAGAGCAGTCTTGCCGAGCTGAGCTCCTTAACCTGTGGGATCTGAGCCAACTCTGGGGAGTTAACATTAGAATTGAATAGAGGCGTGGGACACCCAGTTGGTGCCAGAGAATCCGTGCTGAATGGATATGCCCTTCACCCCTCCCCAGGCCCTGAAAGAAGCCTCGCCTTTCCTCCTCACCAGCTTCTTCCTGATCACATGCCTGTCTTTCCATGTAATAACAACAACCGCACACCTTCTCCAGCTCAGAGGCTTCCTGGTTGTGCTCCACGTGGTACCAGATTCTTAATAGGGCACTGAGAGAGGTTGAAAGCTCATAATTTTATTACTGAGGGGCAAATAATCTAGGCTGTAGCAGGTTGAAAATACTTGATAAGAAACTCAAAATGCAGTTCTCTCTCCTTCCCCTAAAAAAAGTGTTCACATGGCCAGCATGAAGCCTCATGCTCAAATGAAAATATTTTGAAACACAATTCTGAAAGACTCATCATCCATAACATATGGGGCAGAACACATGGGAATCCCCATTGAGGAGTGTATGCCTGACAATCAGTGCTAGCATAACCATTTCACAAAGGTTTAATAGACTACCTTATAAGGTAGACCACTTTTACTAGACCACCTTATTAGGCAATTGATTTGGGATTCAAAGGGCCTACTCTCCTTTATTTTATTTTTTTTTCTAGAGACAAAGTCTTGCTTTGTCACCCAGGCTGGACTGCATTGGCACAATCATAGCCCATTGCAGCCTCAAACTCTTGGGCTCAAGTGACCTTCCCACCTCAGCCTCCCAAAGCACTGGGATTACAGGCATGAGTCACTGCACTAGAACCATTTTGAAAGTTATGTTTTCCCTAGATGATTCCCTCCTATACTCACTGATGTTACCCACCCATTGTTGATATGGTCGACAGGCCCTTTAAATAAAGTTTTCCTTTCTTTCATTAAAACAGAGACCAATAATGGGGGATTTTATGTTCTTTCCACAAATCCTCTGGGAAAACATGGAGTTTTATTTAAGACCATTTTTACTTTTGAAACTCAGCATGTGATTCTCTAGCTTGCTCTCCTAACTCAACACATAAAATTCCCCATGTCCCTAATGTTCCCTCAACCTCCTCAACGAAAGCGAACTGAAGGGCTCCTCCAACAATAATACTACATTACACATTTACGTTTCCAAATTACTTTCACACACGGTACCCTGTCTCATTTGTTTTCCAGAGCAGAAAAGCTATTGCCATCTTCCTTTTTAAATATGAGAAGACAAAAGCCACAAAACTAATGACAAGCATGTATTCGACATTTCTTCTGCATGGGCTGAAGTCAGTTCCATACATTGCCCCATTTGACCCTTTCAGCACCCTGTGAGACCAGTGCTATTAGTGGCCCACTTTACAGAGGAGGAAACTGGACTCAAAGAAGCCAAAGAGATGACTTAGGGCCATATAGGGAGTGAGTGGCAGAGTCAGGCTTCCTACCCCTGAGTGACAAGGCCACCTCTGTGGGCTCCCTGCCTGGCGCTTCTTACCGCTGGGTACCTGTCTAGGGTGTAAGCTTCCAGCCCAGCCACACTGGGCCCTGTTCCCCTGGGATAATCCAGTTGATCTTGATCCTATGGCATGAGGGCACATGTGTCCTGTCTCTTTCAGCTTCTTCCTCCCCCATCCCCTTCCTACTAGTATTCTCCCTCATGAAGTTGAGGCAGTCAAGTTCAGTGGACAGAAAACCGGCACCTTTACTCACTCCTCAGACCCCTGGCACCTCCTTCATCTCAAATCTCTCTCCTGCTTTCCTGCCCACTCCCTTCTCCTGGGTCTCCCACCTTGAGGATGATTCCTTCCCAGCTTCCTTCCCTGGCACCTCCTGTGCCCTGAGGTGCAGTCACTCTTCAACCCTCAACACTCGGTGCCACACCCCTGCCATTCCCTTCAACCACTCCCTCCACGTGGAGGCTGCAGGTTTCCAGAGCGTGGAGCTAAGGCTTTCAATCTGCCGTATGTTTGGCCTAACTACTGGATGCATAGTACGGGTGAAATAAATATTTGCTTAATTGAATCATAAACCTATAAATACAAGTAACCAATGGTTTAAATGAATAAGGCATGGAAACCACTAAGGGCAGAAGAATCAGACAGATTGAACTTAATTCTCACCAAAACGCTACAGTAGATGACGTCATTATTCCCATTTTGCACTTGAAAAGCCGAGTTTTAGAGAGGTCAGATGGTTTTCCCAAGACAATGCAACTAGTAAATAGCACAGGCATGACTCCAATCACAGCCCTCACTCCAGGCCTTTGCTTGGTCTGCACCAGTAGCTGGCTAAGTGACCTCAGCCATTGTCCCCACCCCGCCAGTCTCCGGGGCTCTTCTAGAAAATAAGGGAATTGAGGTGGTGATCTCCAAGGCCCATCTCAACTCAGAAATCCTGCAGTCTTCTCTAGAGTTCTGTTTGTGACATGCATTCTTCCAAGAAAAAAAAAAAAAAAAAAAACAATCACAGGGCCAGAGACCCAGATTTTGTCAGTAGATGTGATTCATACTGCACTTCCTGCCAAGGCATGCAACCTCTGTACAAAGCCCTGGACTGAGATGATTTTCACTGTAATTGGGGAAGGGTGACTGAAGAAGGGATGAGGAAGGGGAGAAAAACAACTCTTTTCAAAGATAATAATGCCTAAGCCTCGCTTTATTTCATTTGCAAAAACCATTATGTGTTTTTGGCCTGGAGCAACATCTGAGGCTTACAGTGGGACCAGCTTTGAATTGCAGACACAAGCTGCTAGATGAGACTTGTGTGCACCCGTCCCCCAACTCCAGGCTCTGCTGAGGCCCCTAGCACCAGCCCTCCTGCCCTCTGGCTTCCTTTCTTGGGCTCCTCTTGACCCAGGAAGCGCCTTCTTGCCCTGTCCAGAGCTTCTTCCTTTCCTCACATCCCAGTCAGACCGTGGGTACCAGGAGTCCCTAGGAGGACCCAGGCCCTCTCCCCACCAGTGCCTGGCTCTCCTTCCTCCCAGCTCTGGCACCTAAAGAGCCCACATCGCTCAAGTGGCTGCCTCCTACAGCTCCAAGAGATGCCAGGTCCCAGAGGACTCAAAAGATAAACTCTGTTTTGCATTTTTCTTCTGCAGAATAGCACCCGGGCAGTTAGACCATTGCTCCCAGCCTGCTACTCAGCTTCTGAGTCAATCCAGAACCTACCAGAGAAGGTGAAACCGAGAGGCCAAACCAGGAACCTCTATGAATCTCAGCCAGGAACGGAGCAAACCACAGACTCTCCTACAACCAGCAGCAAAGGCAGGGCAGCTACCTTGGAGGCCAGCTCAGCTATTCTTTTTTTTTTTTTTTTTTTTTTTTTTTTTT
>PVKP010045864.1:0-15916 GCA_004027715.1 Plecturocebus donacophilus | reverse complement strand
GGGATTACAGGTGGGCTGGTCTCTGAAGGAGATTTATATAAGTAGAAGAATGGCAAGTGGAAAATTAGAAGTATTACTTCATTATTAATTTGGGCTTTTGGCCAAAATACCAATGTGAATTTGTGTAGTGAACAGAGTAAGAGCATATTACTTAAGCTCCAGGACTAGGCAAGGGCTCTCTCATCCTCCTAAGTTTCACTGTCTTACTACTCTTTGGTTGATTGCTTTGCAGAAGACCCAACAATTAGTCTTTCAGAGTGTGTATGAGTGAAATGAACAAGAGCAAGAATGCAAACTCTCACATGTGTGTGACTTTTTTTTTCCCTGTCTTACGCTTGAATCAAGATTTGTGTAACTTTTAATCTTCATTGGTCTTCATACTTGTAAACAGGGCTCAATCAGTATTGTGGACTCTGACCCAATCAGATTAGTGTTCTGTCCTCTTAGAGAGATTCAAGAAGGCAGGGGATTGAGGGAGAGAGCAAGACATCTTGTTGGTCCAGCTTCAAATCTCTAGTGAGGTTGATGTAATGGCCTGTGAGGAATAACTAAAAATAATTGGCTATGTGCCTAAGCAGCACTACATTCTGACATTTTTCAGGTTAGTCCCTGGGACTGGGAGGGAATTGCAAAGTATTTTTCAAATTTAGGGATAAGCCTGGATGTGGTGGCTCACAAAAGTAATCCTAGTGCTTTGGGAGGTCAAGGCAAGAGGATCACTTGAGGCCAGGAGTACGAGACCAGCCTGAGCAATGTAAGAAGACCCCCATCTCTGCAAAACAAATTAAAAATTAGCCAGGCTTGGTGGCCTGTGCCTGTAGTCCTAGCTACTCAGGAGGCTGAGGCAGGAGGATTGTTTGAGCCCAGGAGGTCAAGGCTTCCATGAGCCAAGATCATGCCATTGCTTTTGGCCTGGGAGACAGGGTGAGACCCTGTCTCAACAATAAAATGTAAGGATAAGAGTACTTTATAAGGCACAATTAGGGAAAGATATCTTGTGATAAATAAGATTTGCCATTTGGAAAAGTGACCCATCATGATAAAAACCTGTCTTTACTAAAAATACAAAAATTAGCTAGATGTGGTGGTAGACACCTGTAATCTCAGTACCTGTGTCTCAGCACCTGTATCTCAGCCATGTTGGCTGGGCTGGTCTGGAAAACCTACCTCAGGCGATCCACCCACCTTGGCTTTCCAAAGTGTTGGGGCTTTCCAAAGTGCTGGGATTACAGGTGTGAGCTGTCACGCCCCACCCCCAAGATGAGTTTATTTTAATCCTAGTAATTAAAAAATGTGTATTTGAAATTATTTAATAGCTGGGCATGGTGATGGGCACCTGTAATCCCAGCTACTCAGGGGGCAGGAGAATCGCTTGAACCTGGGAGGCCGAGGTTGCAGCAAGCCACTGCACTTCAGCCTGGTGACAGAGCGAGACTCTCTCTCAAAAAAAAAAAAAAAAAAAAATCACTTGAAAAAGTAAAATTTAATAAATACAGTACTCTTTCTTTATAATTTTGCCTTGTGTTAGATAGGATTAGATTCAGCAGTGAGTGATAGAAACCCAAAATAACAATGGCTTAAACAAGGTAGAAGTTTCATTTCTTTCATGTATCTCATAGACAGTCCTGAGCCAGTATGGTACCTTCACGCTCATTAGGGAACCTAGCCTTCAACATGTAGCTCTTTCCTTTTAGTCAAAGGTGGCTTCTCCACTTTCTCACCTCAGTTCTGCATTCTCACCAGCAGGAAGGAGGAAAAGGCAAAAGCTGGGCATGCCCCATCCTGTGAAGATACTTCCCAGAAATTGTACATATCACTTCTGCTATGTCCCTTCGCTTATAACAGAATCACAGGGTCACACATGACTGCAAGAAAAGCTAGAAAGTGTAGTCTCTACTGGAAATTCCTATGTGCCTAGGCAAAAATTAGGGATTCTCTTACTTTGGAATAAGGGAAGAATCAGTATTGCACTACATCTGGCAGTCTGCCATAAATGCCAATGGAATGGATAATGTACTATTAACACGTTTGGTAATTTGACCGTATTGTTTGTAATCCTTCAGTATTATTTGTAAGAATACCTGCTCCCACTCCCTGAGTTCAGTATTCAGTATAGAATTTTCACTAAAATTTGTCTTGATCTAATGATGGCTTTAGATTTTTATTGCTGGGTAAATTTTCTAACAAGATGAACTAACTGCCTGCCTTCTGATTTGAACATTCTGATGTTGGTAGTATAATCTGCCATGCATACGTATATATATTTCATGTGATTCATTACTGTAGAAATAATTACTGAAATTTCCTAAGTTGTTATATACCTTGGATTATACACATATGGTTAAAGACCTCTTTGAGACTTTTAATTTTTAACATTTGTAAATGGAAAAATGTGCAGACATCTTGTTTCTATTAATGTATTGAGAACAGTTTTTTATTAATATTTTATTAATATTAAGAAATCTAGCTTTATAAAACATCTATGTGTTTCTTTCATATTTTGGTTGGAATGGCCTACCACCTTTGTTTTCATAGCTTAGTGAGAGTTTAGTCTTTGTGGAATCTTTAAACACTTTTGATGCTACAAAAACTTTAGTTGACTGGATGTAGTGGCACATGCCTGTAATCCCAGCACTTTGGGGGCCTGAGGTGGTTAGATCACTTGAGCCCAAGAGTTGGAGAGCAGCTTGGACAACATGGCAAAACCCAGTTTCTGCAAAAAAAAAAGAATAAATAAGCCATGCGTGGTGACGTGCACCTGTAGTCTTAGCTACTCGGGATGCTGAGGAGGGAGAATTAATTTGTCCTGGGAGGTCAAGTCTGCAGTGAGCCATGATTCAGCCACTGCACTTCAGTCTGGGTAACAGAGTGAGACTCTGTCTCAAAAAACAAAAAACCAGGCCGTGTGCGGTGGCTCACACGCTGGTAATCCCAGCACTTGGGGAGACTGAGATGGGTGGATCATGAGGTCAGGAGTTCAAGACCAGCCTGGCCAAGATGGTGAAACCCCATCTCTACTAAAAATACAAAAATTAGCTGGGTGTGGTGGTGGGCGCTTGTTGTCCCAGCTACTTGGGAGGCTGAGGCAGAGAATTGCTTGAACCTGGGAGGTGGCGGTTGGAGTGAGCCAAGTTGGTGCCACCGCACTCCAGCTTGGGCGACAGACTGAGACTCCATCTCAAAAAAAACCAGACCAACCCTCCCCTTCACAACTTTAGTGCCTTGGGTTATATGTATGCTTGGAATATTTATTTTATAATTGTTCTGATAATGAACAGTGACTTTCTTTTTTTGAGACAGAGTCTTGCTCTGTCACCAGGCTGGAGTGCAGTGGTACGATCTTGGCTCACTGCGACCTCTGTCTTTCTGGTTCAAGCAATTCTCCTGCCTCAGCCTCCCCTGTAGCTGGGACTTCAGGCTGGTGCCACCATGCCCAGCTGGGTTTTGTGTTTTTAGTAGAGATCAGGTTTCACCATGTCACCCAGGATGGTCTCAATCTCTTGAGCTTGTGATCGGCGCACCTCAGCCTTCCAAAGTGTTGGGATTACAGGTGTGAGCCGCTGCACCTGGCTAAGCAGTGACTTCTTTTCACAGCTCTGATAAGTTTGGTTTTATACAGCTTATCTTTCTATCTATTGAGTGTTGTATTTTATTTGCCTCAGCATATAAACTGTGCAATTGTATAATTATCATAAATTTATTTTAAAATATAATTTATAAATTTGTTTTTTCAACTTAGAACCAATGTTCTGAATGTGTTAAGAAGTTAATGTCCAAGGACTTCTTAGAACCTATAGTGATTGCCTTTTCAGGAGGCATACCAGGGCCCTGGGCAGCTGGATGGAGAGGGAGGGATATTACTTTTCCTACTTTTCTTACATAGTGTTTGTCACAGGTAAACAAGACCTAATTCAAATGAATGCATAATAAAAGCCTGTGTTTTATAACTTTTAGATTCTTGCCCCTCTTTTTATTACATGCTTTAGTGAAATGTGAGTTTAATGTAGCAAAATAAGAAATGCAAAATGACCAAGACAAAGATTGTGCCCTTGGTGAATTTTCTCACTAATAGGAAAGATGAGACATGTACACAACCGAGTCCTAGGTAGAAGAAAGTGCCTCAGAGGTGTTGAGACTATGGTTTAAGAAAGAGAATCAGCTCTGGCTGGGGCATTAGGAAAGATTTGGTGTAGGAGTTAGTGTTTCACCTGTGTTTTGAAGGATTGCCAGGATTTGGACATGTGATAAGTAGCTAAGAGGATTTCAAGCAGGAAATTGCGTGAAGCAAAGGCACAGAGGCTGGAAAGCATGGGAAATGGTGAGTACTTTGCTTCTTCTATGATGAGGATTATTAAATTGTGTTTCGATTTTCTTTTTTAAAAAAATCTCTTTTAAAATGTGCTGTAGCAGATGCAGGCAGGCATAGTTTTTTCAACTCAGGTAATTTATATTTGAAGCTGTAGCTGGTAGCTGTTCAGACCACATAGCAAGAGCATTTTGAAGAGGGAGTCCTTAGAACTGGTTTCTCAAAGAAAGAACAGACTGGTTTGGCCAGAACCATAGAGCCCTGGAAAGATATATTGGGGTCATAGCATAGGGAGATTTAACACCAGGGTTAAATGACTTTATTTGATAGTTTCATGCATTCAAATTAAATATAAATTCTAAGTATACAATTAATATATACTCTTTGTAATCACTTTCACACAAATACTCCTCCATACATTTTCTATGCATATGCATATGATACATGGTATCTTGAATTAAAAAAAATTCCAAACATAAAGTTTTCAGTTAAATACTTATAACTCAGGTTTGTTTATTTTTGAAAACAACTGCACAATTGGACACTGTATGATGTATATTTCACTTTTCCCGTTGATGGACAGTCAAATTGTCTCAGACTCTTTGGTTTGCATCCTCATATCTGTACTGTTGTACAATTGTACAAGTCTGCTTATAGGATAAGCTCTTAAGTGGAGTTGCTGAATCAGTGGGTTATGTTTACTTTTTATTTTGAAAACTGTTGATAAATTGCCCTCCAAGATATGCCTGTGTACACAACAAAATATTTTAAGGTTTTGATTTCCTTCTTACCAACCCTGGATATTATGAAATTTCATAATCTTTGCTAATCTGATAGGTGGAAATGTATACAATATCATTATCTTTTTATTTAAAAAAAGTGTTTTTTTGGCTGGGCAAGCTGGCTCATGCTTGTAATCCCAGCACTTTGGAAGGCCGAGGACTCTTGGCCAACATGGAGAAACCCTATCTGAACTAAAAATACAAAATTAGCCAGGTGTGGTGGCACATGCTTGTGATCCCAGCTACTTGGGAGGCTGAGGCAGACGAATCGCTTGAATCCAGGAGGCAGAGGTTGCGGTGAACCAAGATCACGCCATTGCACTCCAGCGTGGGCAACAAGAACAAAATTCTGTCTCAAAAAAAAAAAAAAATTTGAGACAGGGTCTCGCTTTGTCGTCCAGGTTGGATTGCAGTGGTGTGATCACGGCTCACTGCAGCCTCAGCTTCCTGGGCTCAAGCAGTCTTCCCATCTCAATCCCTCAAGTAGCTGAGACTGCAGAAGTGCACCACCACATCTGGCTGATTTGTGTAATTTTTGTAGAAATGGAGTTTACCATGTTGCCCAGGCTGGTCTCAAATTCCTGGACTCAAGCGATCCACCTACCTCAGCCTCCCAAAGTGCTAGGATTACAGGTGTGAGCCACCATGCCTGGCCTTAGAAATATATATATGTGTATATATATTTTTTGGAGACTGAGTCTCACTGTATTGCCCAGGCTGGAGTGCAGTAGCACCATCTCAGCTCACTGCAACTTCCACCTCCCGAGTTAAAGTGATTCTCCTGCCTCAGCCTCCCAAGTAGCTGGAGCTACAGGCATGCGCCACCACACCCAGCTAATTTTTATATTTTTGGTAGAGATAGGGTTTCATTATGTTGGCCAAGCTGGTCTTGAACTTCTGACCTCAAGTGATCTGCCCGCCTTGGCCTCCCAAAGTGCTGAGATTACAGGGGTGAGCCACTGTGCTGGGCCCTTAAAAATTTTTTTTAGAGATGGAATCTCTGTTTCTGGGGCTGGAGTGTGGTGATGCAATCATAACTCACTGCAGCTTCTTAACTCTTGGGCTCAATTGGTCCTCTTCAGTAGTGGGGACTACAGGTATGTACCACAGTGCCTGGCTCCTGTAATATCATTTGAATTTGCATTTCTTTGACCATGAATGAAGTTGACCATCTTTTCATATATCAGAGTTTTACGATAAACTTTTTGTAGTCTCTCAGTCACAGAGACAGGTGGTTTATGTTATGTGGAGTACTTCTTTCTGAGTATCATTTATTTTTAAAACACATTTAAATAATAAAAGCTTCATTGAGATCTGTCACATGCCATAAAATTTACCCTTTAAAGACTGCAATTTTTGGATTTTAGTCATTTATTTATGTATTTTGTTTTACTTTATTTTTTTGAGATAGAGTCTTGCTGTGTAGCCCATGTTGGAGTGCAGTGGTATGATCATGGCTCACTTAAGGGGTGTCTGATCTTTTGGCTTCCTAGGAGTTCAAGACCAGCCTGGCCAACATGGTGAAACCCTGTCTCTACTAAAAATACAAAAATTAGGCAGGTGTGTTGGCTCATGCCTGTAAGCCCAGCACTTTAGGGGGCCAAGGCAGGTGGATCACGAGGTCAGGAGTAAGACCAGCCTGGCCAATATGGTGAAACCCTATCTCTACTAAAAGTACAAAAATTAGCTGGGCGTGGTGGCGCAGGCCTTTAATCCCAGCTACTCAGGAGGCTGAGACAGGAGAATCTCTTGAACCCGGGAGGTGGAGGTTGCAGTGAGCCAGTGAGCTGAGGTCACAACACTGCACTCCAGCTCGGGTGACAGTGTGAGACTCTGTCTCAAAAAAAAAAAAAAAGATCTTTGACTCTTGGTCATCTTCTTCTTGCCCACAAATAGCTGTCAGTTTGTGGGAATAGTGGTTAAATCCAGCCACCAGAGCGTGGTTGTAGGGGCACTCTGAGGTGCCATCATCAATGTTCTTCATGATGATATCTTTGCTTTCTGAGCAGCGTCTTGTGTAGCATCTGGCCAGAACAGCAGCACTTTCCCAGGTTTCATGAACTTGCCCATTTTTACAGCAACCACCCAGGCCTGCAGCAGAAAGCCCGAGTAATTTTGTTTCTTTTTTTTTTTTTTGAGGCAGAGTTTCACTCTGTTACCCAGGCTGGAGTGTGGTGGCAGGATCTTGGGCTCACTGCAACCTCTGCACTCCCCCCCGCCCCCACCAAGGTTCAAACACTTCTGCTTCAGCCCCCTGAATAGCTGGGATTACAGGTGCCCACCACCATGCCCAGCTAATTTTTTTTGTATTTTTAGTAGAAACTGTGTTTCGCCCTGTTGACCAGGCTGGTCTCTAATTCCTGATGACTATAGGTGATCCACCCTCCTCTGCCTCCCAAAGTGCTAGGATTACAGGCATGAGCCACTGTGCTCCACCTGATTTTAAAATTTTTTATAGAAATGGGGTCTTACTATGTTTCCCAGTCTGGTTTCAAACTCCTCAAGCAGTCCTCCCACCTTGGCCTTTCAAGGTGTTGGGATCACAGGAATGAGCCACTGTGCCGCCTAGTCATTTATTTTAAAATTCAGTGCCAACCATTGCCTTATTATTTGTAGTAAATGCCTATTAGGCTGGACTTGAAGTTCTCCTTCTCTTCATTCAGCATAGTAGACCAAATTTGAAATGAGAAAGTGCAACTTTTCCTGTTATTTTTTCAGTTAGAGGCCTCTCTTACCAGAGACTGCAGTCAGGTAGCTGGATTCTGAAATGGAGTTAGGCGTGGCAACTGCTTTGGAATCTTCAGTGCTTTGGTACTGGATGGGGAGTGATTTGTTTTAAATAACTTGTAGTTGAAACTGATTTCCAACTGCAAGAGGTGATAAAACCTCTGACTTTTTTTTGAAAATGCTTTAAATATAAAATCTGAAGTGAAAAAGGCTTCTAAGGTAAAAAGATTTTAAAATATGGTAAGTGCTTTAAATTAATAAGTTGGTTTTTTTAGGTGGGTGATTCAACTGCTTTGTAGTTAATCTGGTCATTTTTTATTCCAGAGATTTATTAATATGTCTACTAAAGTGTGTGTATGTGTGGTAAGATGACTAAATTGCTTCATTTTAAGAACAATAATAATCTGGTGTGTATGTTTCTTTTGTGATTTACGCAGATTTTTTTTTTTTTTTTTGAGACAGAGTCTCATTCTTCTCACCCAGGCTGGAGTACAGTGGTGCAATCTTGGCTCACTGCAGCCTCTGCCTCCCAGATTCAAGTAATTCTCCCGTCACACAGTTATTTTTGTATGGAAAAAAAGCATACCAGTAATTTGACTGATTTATTTCTTTTCATTTAAAAAATTTTAATTTTTTTCTAGAGACAGGGTCTCCCTGTGTTGCCCACGCTGGTCTTAAACTTCTAGCCTCAAGTGATCCTCGTGCCTCAGGCTCTCAAAGAGCTGGGATTACAGCCTGAGCCCCTCGTTCCTGGCCTTGACTGATTTTTCTTGAGGAAACTGTTTTCTGCCCTCTAGCATTGGCTTCCATCTACTGGGTCCTCTGACAGCCCCTGTCGATTGCCCAGGAATGATTACAGAGTGGTAGCTCTTATCACTGGCTAAGTCTGCGACCTCATCTGTATTGTTTCACTTTCCCATCATCTGGGAAAGATGTCAACAGAGGCTCATAGTAGATTGTTTTCTATTGATTTTGATAGAACTAAATGAATCATTTCTTTCCTTTTGCTTTTATGTATACTTAAAGTTTCCTGTTCTTCATAGTAAAAATATTCCTAAAATTGTGGTTTTCTGTATTTTAACCCCTTCATATTTCATTATTTTTCTATAGTTTTAGGCCTTCTCTGTTTGGACAGTCATTTTTCATTGGCTTGCTTTTAGTAATTTAAATTACAATATCAGGCTGAAGTTAGTGATTTATCTCGATTGTTACAGATCAAACTCCTTATTCTACTGTTTCCCCCTTCTCACTACTGTATTTGACTATTCTTAAAAAAAGAAAATTGCAGTATCTCCTCCTTTTCCCACTTGACATTCCTTTTTTTGTTCCTAATTTTTTCATGTCTTAAGATTTTTTTCCTACCTTAAAGTCCCTTGGTCTTTTAGTTGTAGTTTTGATTAAAGTGGATTTTTTTCTTGGGCTTTTAATTAGATTTTCTTTTTCTTCAGTTCTTCTTAGGGAGATTGAAGATGATGACGACTGACATTTGGGTCAGTGGCCTGATTACTTAGAATAAGACTATGTGGGCTGGGTAAGGTGGCTCACGCCTATAATCCCAGCACTTTGGGAGGCCGAGGCGGGTGGATCATGAGGTCAAGAGATCGCGACCATCCTGGTCAACATGGTGAAACCCTGTCTCTACTAAAAATGCAAAAATTAGCTGGGCATGGTGGCGTGCGCCTATAGTCCCAGCTACTCGGGAGGTTGAGGCAGGAGAATTGCTTGAACCCAGGAGGCGGAGGTTGCAGTGAGCCGAGATCGCGCCATTGCACTCCAGCCTCGGTAACAAGAGCGAAACTCCGTCTCAAAAAAAAAAAAGTTAAAAAAAGAATAAGAGTATGTGAACATTGAGTGTCTTGAATATAGCATTTAATTTAGCTTGTCCATGTTTCCACTGCCACTCGAAGGCTGTTTACTGGCTTAGAGGTACTATCCTGAAAAATAACAAAATAAATATAAATTAAACAGCCCATGTTTTCTTGTGTAGTGCCCATTTAAGTCAAGATGAAATCTGAGATCTGGTGGCCTATGGGGGAATACTATTTATAACTCGAGAAACAATATTTTGCAAAGAGATATGTTGATTAGATTGGAGAGAACTACTAGGTCTTAAAACATGCTTTATATGTGTCACGTAGTTCCTGTTTTTTTCTGGGTTCACTAAAGTGTCCTGAACCATGATAGCCTCGGTGCATTAGAAAAATAAGCTATGACTCCTGGTTGGCACGAGAAGACCTAGATTCCAGTTCCACCTGAACTATGGGCTTGAAGTATGATTATGTGCCCTACTTCCTTAGCTGTCAAAGAGGAGCAGTAGTGCATAAATTGAAGTAAACAAGTAGATATGGAAATATTTTGAAAATATGAAAATGCAAGCTGGATATGGTGGCATGTATCTATAGTGCCAGCTACTTGGAAGGCTGAGGCAGGAGGATCGCTTGAGCCCAGGAATTTGAGGCCAGCCTGGGCAACCTTGTCTCTTAAAAAAAAAAAAAAAAAAAAACAGGGCCAGCGAGGTGGCTCACGTTTTGTAATCCTAGCACTTTGGGAGGCTGAGATGGGCAGATCACGAAGTCAGGAGTTCGAGACCAGCCTGGCCAGCATGGTAAAACCCTGTCTCTACTAAAAATACAAAAATTAGCTGGGCATAGTGGCAGGTACCTGTAATCCCAGCTACTTGAGAGGCTGAGGCAGGAGAATCACTTGAATCCTGGAGGCAGAGGTTACAGTAAGCCAAGATCATGCCTCTGCACTCCAGCCTGGGCGACAGAGCAAGACTCTGTCTTGGAGTGGGGGGGAAAATGACAATCTGAGTAACATATAGAGACCCTGTCTTTACAAAAATAATAAAAAATATTAGCTGAATGTGGTGGGACATTCTTGTAGTTCCAGCTACTTGGGAGGCTGAGATGGGATGATCACCTGAGCCTGGGAAGTTGAGGCTGCAGTGTGACATGATGACACCACTGCCCTCTAACCTGGGTGACAGCCATCTTCAGCCATCCCAGCCATCTTAGCCATCCCTCCCACCTTACCTTCTGGCGGTAGCTGAGACTATAGGTGCATGTCACCACACCTGGGCAGCTTTTTTTTTTTTTTTTTTTTTTTTTTAAAACAAAGATGGGGTTTTGCCATGTTGCCCAGGCTGGTTTTGAATTTTTAGGCTTATGTGATCCACCTGCCTTGGCCTCTCAAAGTGCAGGGATTACAGGCATGAGCCATCTTGCTGGGTCACCTTTTTCTTCTCTTTTAACAAATTCAGCAATTTTTCAGTCCCAGAAATCTGTAAATACATTGTTTGTGGAAAAATACAAGGGGAATGACATCAAAAGATGGTTTCTATTAGAAATGGGAACAGGTAGCAGTTTTCCCTGCCACCTCAACAATCACAGACCCAGGACCCTTTAATATAAGAAGCTTTTAGTTCCTGAAATGATTTCAGAGGCTGTTTTTGTCTCTCTCTCAAAAAAAAAAAAACTTTTTTTTTTGAGAGATAAAATATTGCACAGTGATAGTTGCAATTTTGAAGTTTCATTTAGACAGTCTTGCTTTGTTACCCAGGCTGGAGTGCAGTGGCATGATCTTGGCTCACTGCAACCTCCACCTCCTGGGTTCAAGTGATACCTGTGCCTCAGTCTCCTGAGTAGGTGGAACAATAGGCGTGCGCCACCATACCTGGCTAGTTTTTTTTGTAGTTTTCTTTTTCTTTTTTTCTTTTTTGTTATGGAGTTTCGCTCTTTTTGCCCAGGCAGGAGTGCAATGTCACGATCTTGGCTTACCGCAACCTCCGCCTCCCAGGTTCAAGCAGTTCTCCTGCCTCAGTCTCCCGAGTAGCTGAGATTACAGGCATGTGCCACCACACCTGGCACATGTATTTGTATTTTTAGTAGAGAAGGGGTTTCTTCATGTTGGTCAGGTTGATTTTGAACTCCCAACCTCAGGTGACCCACCCACCACAGCCTCCCAATGTGCTGGGATTACAGGCGTGAGCCCTCATGCCCAGCTATTTTTTTTTTTTGTATTTTTAGTAGAGATGAGGTTTTGCTACGTTGGCCAGGCTGGTCTGGAACTCCTGGCCTCAAGTGATCCACCTGCCTCGGCCTCCCAAAGTACTAGAATTACAGGTGTGGGCCATCGCACCTGGCCTCAAATTGTTAAGGAAAGATGCTCTGAAGAGTCAAAGATTAACTTGTAATTATAACAATTAATATGGGTCCTTTCTTCCCCTCCATAAACTGTCCTGACTCAGAGTTGTCTGATTAAGTGCCTCTTCCCATGAGAAGTTCACATAATTTAGATTTTCTCACTTTTGGTTTGGTTATTTAGCTTAATGTCTTCCTGTAGGAAGCAGCCATATTTTTTACCATTTCCTTAGAAGACTACAGGTGCTGACAAATTCCTTGCATCCCCAAGTCCATTTTGCTTGAGTCTTAACCTCCTTGTAGTTTTCTAGGTTGCTGATTGCCAGCCTTGTTGATGTGGGACTGGCTTTGAAATCCAAGACATCTTTTGAGGATATCAAAGTACCGTAAAGGATGGAAATGTTAAGGTTGCTGAATACTTGGAGAGTATCACATGCTGTTGATATGCTTACTGTAGTGATTTTTGAACCTTGAAAATGTAGGCCTTTGATGTAGCTGTCATGAAGGTGAGCCTCAGCCCTGTCTGTGTATTTCTCCAGAATGATTCAGTTTAGGTTCCCAGTATCAAAATAGATCCCGCCGCCGCCGCCGCCTCCTCTTCCTCCTCCTCCTCCTCCTCCTCTTCCTCCTCCTCTCTTCCTCTTCTTTCTTCTTCTTCTTTTTCTTTTGAGGCAGAGTATCATTCTGTCTCCCAGGCTGGAGTGCAGTGGTGCGATCTTGGCTTACTGCAACCTCTGCCTCCTGGGTTCAAGCAGTTCTCCTGCCTCAGCCTTCCGAGTAGCTGAGATTACAGGTGCCTGCCAGCATGCTTAGCTAATTTTTGTATTTGTAGTAGAGATGAGGTGTCACCATATTAGCCAGGCTGGTCTCGAACTCCTGACCTCAAGTGATCCACATGCCTCGGCTTCCCACACTGCTGGGATTACAGGTGTGAGCTACCCACCCGACCTCCCTGCTTCTTCATGTTCTGCCATCCTCCCAGTCTCACAGCTTCTTTAAACTTTCCTGATATTGAGAAACACACTTGTTATAAGACATCATTAAAAAGATCCAGCATCCGGGTGAGGTGTTAGGGAGTTGAATGTTGTTAAAGCATCAAGGAGAGTGAAGTTTGACCTATTTTTAGCTCATCTGTGACACCTGTTTCATTTAGAAAACTCTAATGACACTAGTTGGCAGAGTTGCATTTTTGAAGTTGTTTCATTTAGACAGAGTGATAGTCATCTGTCTTCTTTTAGGAGGTGATTGTCTAGGAGTAACTATATGTGCACTCTTAGCACCATGTCACAGCCACCATGGGATCCACTTACAGAGAAGATTTGTGGAGCACTTCAGCCTGTTTATGGTGTTACTGAGAAAGGAACTGTGGCCATTTGGTATAATTCTGGACAGAAGACCTCTTGTCTGTATTACATTGAATTAGAGGTCAGTATTTGAAATTTTCTGTTTGAGTGGCTATTATAAGACGATCCTGTAAGAATTGATCACTATGAAATTAGCCAACTACATAGTGTCTTTCAAAGATGAGGTAAACTGTTGAACTTGTGATTATGTGGTTTCTGGTATGAATTATTGAACTGATGTTTGTTTTTGTGTGCATAGATAAGCCTGTATGCTTAATACTCTTTCAGTTATAAACCTAATGGGTTATGAGAGATCATAACTTGGGCTTCACTAAGTGAAGAAGGCACTCTTCTACTTTGTCTTTTTGTTTTTTTCTTTTGAGACAGAGTCTTGCTTTGTTGCCCAGGCTGGAGTGGTGCAGTCATAGTTCACTGCAGCCTTGACCTCCTGGGCTCAAGTGATCCTCCCACCTCGGCGTCCTAAAGTATTAGGATTACAGATGTGAGCTATTGTGCCTGGCCTAATTTGTCTTTCTTTATAAAGCTTCACCTGTTCTGTTGATGATAAATTCTGGGAGATGATAGTGTCCTTTATTTGCCTTTAAATGCTTTCTAACAAGTTTTCTTCATATTTGCTACTTTGTTTGACTCTTAAGAGAGTTATACGTTTGAAACTAATGTCTTCTGCCTTTCTCTCTTCTTCTCCTGTGATTCCTGTGGGTGCCCAGGAGTTATGTGTTTAGTTTGAAAAGAAGAGATTTCAGAAGAATCGTGCTTCCCATATACTTACACTGATCATGAAAATAGAATTTATTCTGAAAGGATAGACCAGTTGCTTAGTAAGTGAAATGTAACTTGTTATACATATGATCTGTAATTTCAGGCCATATTTTCTAGGGAGCTGCTTTCATCTAAGTCTCCTTTCCTCTGGGCAGTTGGCTGCTAATAAGGGATTATCTGAGTGATATTTTGGGCTTGCCCATTCATTTGGCAGTATTTTATTTTTTTAGTGTCTCTTGCAAGATACAATGCTAGGTACTGGGTGCACAAAAAGATGAGTAAGATGTGTCCCTGCCCTCGTGGAGTTCATGATGAAAAGTGGGGAACAGACATGAAAAAACCCACTAAAATACAGTCTGAAAAGAATGGTAGTGTTAGTAAAAACGTGATGCTCCAGCAACCCAGAGAGCCATAAGTTTGCATGCACCTCGGATATTTGCATAGCACTTATGGAGTTAGCAAGCTGGTGTATATCTTGGCAGACCACCTCAGGCAGCCACCCTTATTGTGGTTGTGTGACCTCGTGTGACTTGACTGGGATTTTCCATGTCACTAATAGTTTCTAGGAAGTAGAGAGTAAATCTTTTATTGGAAAAGGTTGGGCACCCTAACCCTGTATTCTCCTGAATCCAGAATACCTTTCCGTATGTTTTGTTGTCTTTTAAGAATATTCTCTTGGACATTATATAAATAATTTCATTTTTTCTGAGTCTCTTCCTTGGAAAAGTAGTTCTTTCCAAATAAAAGGGACACAGTATTTGGTTTTTCAGTTCATTCTGAAACCCCTGCCACCCTGTCTCCCTAAAGAAGTAAAGCATGGGCTGGGTGTGGTGGTTCACGCCCATAATCCCAGCACTTTGGGAGGCTGAGGTGGGTGGATCACTTGAAGTCAGGAGTTTGAGATCAGTCTGGCCAACATGGCCAAACCCCATCTCTATTAAAAATACAAAAAAATTAGTTGAGCATGGTGGCACATGCCTGTAATCCCAGCTACTCTGCAGGCTGAGGCAGGAGAATTGCTTGAAGCTGGAAGGTGGAGATTGCAGTGAGCAGAAATTGTGCCACTGCACTACAGCCTGGACAACAGAGCAAGACTCTGTAAGTAAAGTCTGACCTTTTTTCTTCCTAGAAAATGGCTTAGTTTATTTCTGTATGGAGGATTTGAAAAACTGTAAAAATAATTCATTAGCATCTTTTAAACTGATACAGGAATTACCTCGGAGCTTTATTAATTAAACTCTAGGCTGTTGGTTGTACCTATTACCTTCATAGTCCTTCATATTTCTCTTACCGGCATTAAATTGATTCATTTATCAAATAGATTAGATTTATTATTTATTTGTATTATTAGCTACATAATGTAGAAGGTACTGGGGAGACTTGCAGTATAGTGGGGTTTGCCCACATTAGGAACACATGTTTTTCCTTATGTTCAGTTTTTTTAGGGGGTGTCTTTTAGCCATCTTGCATTATCAGTATATATGCCATTTCCTGTCCCAAAGGGGCACATGGGTCTGGTCCTAATCTTGGAGCTTGAACCTACAGTTCCAGAGAAAAGCACTGGCACTGAATGCTCTCTGGCTGATCTTTCCATCTAGGATCTGTCAGCTAGCCAACAGTATGTTTTCCAAGGTTAGTGTTGCTGTTAGTCGGATATAAAAGAAATAAAAGTTACTATCTTTGACCTCATAATTTAGGAGGGAAGCCTTGCAAGAATACCACATTTAGAGATTTCTAGAACAAAAGTGGAATTTAACCAAGTACTTAACTGTTTAGCATAACAAATATAGTTCAGTTTCAGGTTAGAGATCAGTGTGGATTAAAGAAGTTTACTAA